>WYDI02041912.1:0-74196 GCA_009867235.2 Psittacus erithacus
CCAATTGTAAACATTCTAAGCAGTAGCTACAAACATTGGTATTATCAGTACTGTTCTCAGGCTGAAAGTTAGAAACATAGCGCTGCACCAGCCACTAAGAAGGAGAAAAAATGACTGCTACTGCTGAACCCATGACATCCCCAGACCCTGTTTGTGGATACAAAGACCTGGTAGGTCCTGATGGAAAAGCAGGCATTGAGTACACCAGCCTTATGTACATCAATGGTAATAAAATCATCCACCCCACTCAGCAGCACACACACCTTTTCCTTCTTTATTCCTATGCTGTTAATGTAGCAGCAGCAGCACTTCCTGCTGCCCTCAATGTCCATCTTTTATTTCAATCTGGCTGAAATTTTGCTTTCTTTTGCGTCACTACTTGGCATTTTTCCTGCAGATAAACCAATATCATGAACTTCCTTGGATTTTACCTAATCCACTGTCTCAGGAGATTTCCCTTTGAACTGATTCTTCCTAAAGTCTGATTTATCATTGGACCATGTGAAGAAGGTACTATATGACCATCTCACTGTGCACCAAGACATTCCTTATCTCCATTTAATTTTCACAACCTGTTGCAAAAATCCCAGTCTACAGATCCACTTTTTACAGTTACTGTTGAGTGTCTAGAAATACATTTTGGAAATTTATTTCTCATTCTTATATTCTTATTTGCCCACTGAAAGCCACCTAGAATGTAGCTTATTCTTAAAACAGGGAACAATTACAAGAAATGGTGGCATAAGTAATACCACTATTTTCAGTATGATGGAATAACTTAATTCTAATTCTGCTGGAGTAACCTCTGTGACTGGACTATCTGCAACCAAACTTTGAGCTCCTTCATGCAAACAAAATTAAATTAACATATTAACAAAGTCACTCATAGGATTGCATATTAGCATTCGAAGTTCTGAATTATTCCTCTTCAAGTGAATCATCTCAGAAAACCCTACCTATTTATCACACTATTAGCCTTCCTATTAGAAGTCCAGATCATTGCAGCAAGCAAGTTGTTAACTAGGAAAAGATGCCAGCAATATCATAGGCCTATAATTTGATCTCCGTAGAAGTGACAGAGGAAGCATTAGCATTTTAAGTACACAGAGAACATCTAAACATTCTTTTTATTGACCCTTATAGCAACATATTTAACAATTAAACCTTGAGCTAACCAGACTCATGGAATTCAAAAACATGGGTGGTCAACCTGTCATATATAAGCTTGTAATAAAACATTATAAATTACCATAAAATCATTCACCCCTGCCAAAGCAAACCTAACAACTTCACCACCCCTTAGTAATCTTCTGACAAAGGTTAACAGAAAGAACAGCACCTCTCCATATCTGCAAACATTCTGACCAAGAAAAACAGAAAATACTAGGAGGGGGGAGTGAAATGTTTGTGCTTTTTTTGCATATTTAAGTTTAACAAGCCAAAAATCCAACAGATACAGTCATAGCCTGTTTGGAAAATTGTAGTTATTTTTTAAGACAAATAAAGCATTCTACTTGGGAGGTTGAGAAATACAGTAAATGTAACATGGTTATCTCAAAAATGCTATGCTTGAAAACTGTAGCCCACAAGAAGTCATCTTTCTAGGAACACATCTATTTCCTGACTGGAAGAAAAGTTAAACAGCTTCTTAGAGGGACTGAGACAAATAGGTGAAACTACTTTTTTCTTTAAATAAAGATCACCTAAGGCAGGTGTTAAACTGAATGTTTGCCTTGGTTCTGACCAGCTACTTGTATTCTTATAAGTAAAACATCAGTTGTGTCCCAAGCTGGATCAATTCTGATGCTGCCATTCCTAACTGCATTGCCATTAATCAGGACAGGTATCACAGAAAGCATAATTGGACTGATGCTTCTGCTTAACACAGCACTTCAAGTTAATACAACAGGTTGAGTTGCACTTCATTCCAGTAGTTTCATATTCCTCCTGCCAAATTACAAAGAGGAGAGACTTCAGACTTCCAAATACTGCAGCTTAGTAACTGGGAAAATCCTTCTTCATTGTAGGTGAGCAAATATCTGAACTAATTAATATCTGGCAAGTTTGTTTATCAGAAAGAATACACGGTTACAGGTTGGAAATGCATTCAACAAACCACCCATGAAAAATTATTTCCTTATCCGAGTTTTTGGAAATCAGTGAATTGATACTATTATGGCTCTGAACATACACACCTTTCCTTTCATCACTCAACTTTCTCTACCCTCTCAGAAGATCATCTTAGTGTAAAATTCTTCAGTTTAATTTTTCAAAAGAATCTTTTTCCATCACATGGTAACTCCTACAATGCAGCAACCGTAAACTCTCACCAAAAGCAAAGGAAGAGAGCCCACCTCACTTACTCCAATGTCATTGTTGTATGGGCTTTTACACTGTAAACTGCTATTTAACAGATATAGCCACATCAGACTGCTGGTTTCTGCATTCTAGTTATATCATTAGAAGAACTGATCCATCTGAAGTCCACAGAAGTGTGAACGTGAAAAACCAACAAATCACCATACCCTCATCTATAATGCTTATCTGATGGGGGACTAAATACATAGCTTAAGTTGCATTCCTTGAGAACTAAAAGTACACTACCAGGTCAGCCCTCCACAACAACCCTCCCCCAATATAGATCATCTTTTTTAAAATGAAAAACGTCTCAAACATCCTTCCAGGTTAGGCATCTCGACCTTTTGGATACCTGGAATCTTCTACTTCAGCAGAACTTTCTCCACCATCGAGCTTTTCTTCTCTTCCACTTGCAACTAACCTAATTTCATTTCCTTCCTTTCCATTAAAACTTCTCATGGTTTAACCCCAGCCAGTAACTAAGTACCACACAGCCACTCACTTGCCAAAACCAGGAAAAGCCACAATGATCCACATCAAGGAGT
This sequence comes from Psittacus erithacus, assembly GCA_009867235.2. Lineage (NCBI taxonomy): Eukaryota > Metazoa > Chordata > Aves > Psittaciformes > Psittacidae > Psittacus > Psittacus erithacus. Next base: position 2,904 of record WYDI02041912.1, read on the forward strand.
TCAGCTCCTTCACCAAATCAATCACATAAATTTATTCATTTAAAAAAAAAAAAAAAAAAAAACAAAAAAAAAAAAAAAAAAACAGAAAATCAATTTCACTTGCCACTGATATGCACCTCTCTTCTGCAGATGTTACATAGCCAGAAATATGAATTCTGTCCAGCTAAAATATTTCCAACATTTATTATTACACCTGCCTTAAAAATATGTTAATGATAAACTTGCTTGTCAACTGCAAGAATGCCATAAATGCTGACCTTGTTTCTTGCACTTAGTTTTTCTAGCATCCTGAAATTTAAGCTTCAGTTAGCTACATTTATATATTATATGATTTTCTACATATACAGGTATTATTTAACCTTCACAAAAATATTTTAATTGGACTGGCATTTCATTTCATTTCTATCCCACTGAGATGAAATATTCAGCTTGGGAAATTAACATCACCCACTAGACCATATTTTGAACTATATGCAAAGCAGATGAGTGGTGCTCATCAGGGTTCAGTACTGGGACCACTGCTGTTCAACATCTCTCTGTTGGCAATGTGGACAGTTGGATTAAGTGCACCCTCAGAAAATTTGCTGACACCACCAAGCTGTGTGGTGTGGACAACACACTGGAGAGTAGGAATGCCATCCAGAGGGACCTTGACAGGCTGGAGAGGTGGGCCAATGCCAACCTCACGAAGTTCAGCAAGGCCAAGTGCAAGGTCCTGCACCTGGGTCAGAGCAATCCAGGCACAGCTACAGGTTGGGCAGAAAAGTGACTCAGAGTAGCCCAGTGGAGAAGGACTTGGGGGTGCTGACTGACAAGAAGCTCAACATGAGTCAGCAGCATGTGCCTGCAGCCCAGAAAGCCAACTGTATCCTGGGCTGCATCCAAAGGAGCATGACCAGCAGGTCAAAGGAGGTGATCCTGCCCTTCTACTCCGCTCTGGTGAGACCCTATCTGGACTTGTGTGTGCAGTTCTGGGGCCACCCACACAAGAGGAATGTGGACCTGCTTGAGCAAGTTCTGAAGAAGGCCAAGAAAATAATCAGAGGGCTTCTCCCCTGTGAAGACATGCTGAGAAAGCTGGGCTTGTTCAGCCTGGAGAAGGGGACAACTTATGGTAGCCTTCCAGTACCTAAAGGGGACCTACAAGAAATCTGGGGAGGGACTTTTTACAAGGTCATGTAGTGACAGGACAAGGGGGAATGTCTTTAAACTGACAGAAGGTAGGTTTAGGGGAGGCTTAGATTAGATATTAGGGAAAAGTTCTTTACTGTGAGGGCAGTGAGGCACTGGAATAGGCTGCCCAAAGAAACCAGGGAATGCCCCACCCTGGAAGTTTTGGAAATTTTAAATCGAACTGCAGTAAGAAATCATTTCTGGATTTGTTTCAGAAAAATCAGCATGTTTTATTTTAAACAGATAAGGAGATAAACTAACAGGAATGTTTTGTCCACTGGTGGCAAAGGCATAAGGTGTAGTCCAGAAACAAGTCACAAGTTCTCCTCTTCTCCCTCCCCAAAAAAAACCCTTCTGGCAAAATGCATACTTTGTAACAGAGATGAAGTGAAGCATAACTTTTTGATTTAAACCATTACTCAGAGAAAATGAATTTAAGTCTAGTGGTAAAAATTACACTAATAAGGTTCTTTAATGTCTTGAAACACGTAACATGCAGAGCCACAACATACATGCTAACATTCAGCTCTGCATGTCAGATTGGCATGTATTACTAATATTTAGCAATTCTGTGTACACTTACAAAGCTCTACATAATTCTTCCCCAGTTTTTCAAGGAAAGCTTCTCAAGCATGAAAAAATTCTTTGCATACATACTCACAAATTTTCTACTACATTTAATGAAATCTGCAGTTAAATTAAATAACTTCTAAGCTAAAATGCCTTTGATATCTTCTACCAAATCAAATATTAGCCCATGTTCAAGATGTCATGTTCACAGGGTAAAGATCTGCTGATATGGTTTCAGCATTGCCCTTCCTCCACTCCCCCCCCCACCTTTTTTTTCCTTATAAGCAGAGGAATTCAATTGGAATCTACAATATTTTCCTATGTCTTTATGTCAGTCAAATACTGAACTTTTTTGTACTCTTGCCATCATTTCCTAACCTTAACAAAGGATCCCTATTTTTTAAATACAGACTCTTCTCTGAACTATCAACTTAAAGAACTTCATGTCATTCAGAAACGGGTTGACTTAACAACTATGCAGATTCATTCCACACTCACAGATTAAGCACACAGTACAACCTGTGACATAACTTAAATGCAATTCCGGCAATATTGAGTACATCAGGAGCAAAGAGGTCAGTTTAGCCTCTATGTCCACCTCTGCTTCTGCTCTACATTATGCCTTAGGTACTTGTGCCAGTTGCACCAATTTGTGAAATGATGCATGTACTGCAAGCAAACCTACAGAGAGCAAATCTTTTTAGACAGGCTAACAGCCATGCAAACATGCTCCCATGAGCTGAAAGATTATTTCATTTCTTTCTGACACATTGGAGCATCTCACTCATGCCCCTGCACTGATGAAAAAGGTTATCCAGTCAAAAAAAAAAACATTTCACATTTCTCCAAAATAATTGTCAAGAGTTGAACTGATCAATTTCCTTCTTAACACCTACTTAACAATTAATAAACTGGTTTTGGTTTAGCTTATACCCAGACTGTGTGGAATTCAAAACTGCTTAAGACAAACTGAGCTTTGGAAAAAAAAATATTCTAACTCCTGGCACAGAGAGATTAACACCACATCCAGCTTCTACCAGTCAACTGAGAGGGTAAGACCTGATCAAAGGCAATCCAGAAAAGTATTTAAACATGATGAATTCTTATACAAAGATACATCTAAGTTAAAACAAACTCCATTTCAAAGAGTTCACATGAGAAAAAGGATGTCAAGAAAAATCAAATACCTATCTTTGAGCTTCACCCAAATACATTCCACCCCCCAACAGCTTCTATTTGAATTATTAGCGAGTTTTTTTTCCATGGCTTACCACTGTGTTGTAACTGAGAAACTTCTGAAATTTCATTGAGGGGAAAAGAAAAATAATCATACAACAGTACAACTGCAAGAATTTTCATTTATAAAGGCTGGTGAAAACTTGTAGAACAGGTACAATTGCTATAGTGCATTTTTACCCACCTGTAGCCAACACGAATCTTTCTATGCACTGCTATACTTCACCAATGCAATCATTAGACAACCTATATAAACTCCCAACTGAAATAAGCAACCAACAATATTTTTTAAGCCAATAGATTTAATCTAAAATTCTCTGATGTATACAAAGATGATAAAGCTCCTAATAACAAGCTACACAGGACACATTACAGCCTGATTGTAACTTTAAACTCAGTAAGGTTGACTTTACTGGTTACGATCAGGTAGAAAGCAGATTTATAAACTTACAATTTTGCACCTCTTGCCTATATCTATCATTCACAAAGTTCTTCCTTCTTACACATTCTTACACTCAATTGATAAACAGGATTCATTTATAAACTGCATTCTAAACTATCCTATTTAAGTCCTGAAAATAACTCCGTTGATTAGCAATGACATATACATGTACATAGCGTGCAGAGAAAGAAGGTTCATACTTTCACTATCTGCCATTAAACAGAGACCTTAGAGTCCAGAGACACACCAGCAAGAACTAGAGAACTTCAGTATAAATATAAAGTAAATAAAAAAAAAAAAAAAAAAAATTATTTAACCAGATTTCTGCCAGGGACAAATTTGCTTGTTGCTTCTTTATCCAAAACTCTTACAAGACAGGCTACAAACCATATGGAAGGGGACCCTGAGCTATCTCATTTTTATGTAACTGCCATTTATCCACTTGACTGCATTAATACGGACTGCTCCAGAGACTTTTAACATCTCAGTCACCTTCAGCCATGAGTCTGACCCAACACCAGCTTTGTCACACATGTGCCTATTGGCCAGCAGATCCAGCAGCAAGCTTAAGTCTAACAACATAAATGGAAACCCACCAGGCACACAGTGAAATCCAGCCAGAGACTTGAGTCTTTGCCTCCTACTATGATTTTAAATGTCTTTCACACTGCAGTGCATTTTGAACCATTAGCATCTTCTATGGCTTTAGCTTACACCTTAACATTATGCATAGAAGTTCTCCAGGTAGCAGTAGCTGCCATTGTTTAGCTCATCCTATGTCATATTACAGATTTATTTTCACACTTAAAAGATCCTAAGAACTGTTTTTTACTTCTCCTCCCATGACATGACCAAACAAGAGCTTGAAAAATTAAGCTATTTAGATAGATTCAGCTCTAATCTACTCAGGCTAGGCTGAAATACTGCATGTAAAACATAGCCTACCCTATCAAACTACGCATTGGCACTTAAGTGATCAAAAGAAACACCTAAATAATTGAGATGCATTTTTTCTTGGAAGGTTTCCTCATTATTGTCAGCCTGCCCATCTGAAGAGACAAATTTTTACTATTGCCAGACAATTTAAAGCACTCATGACATTTATTCCTGTGGCTTTTGTCAAGTTCTCACAGTGCTCCTAGATCATTACTGTGTTGAAGAAAGCTGAGTCACTGGTAACAGAATCAGTGCTCCCTTCACAATAACAGGCTCAAACCTCATGTTGACATAAGCTTCCAAATACAACAAAGATTCTGGGGAATTTTACTTAGGAGGCTGATACACAGATGCAAATGGATAAAGAACAGGAAAAATTACCAAACCAGCATCCTGGTGCAGAAGCTTAATGACCCAGTCCACACACTGGTTCGGCTTTTTTATTTTCCTCCTTATGTACATTTCCATGCACAAGGAAGAAATCTTGACACATGGACTACTATCTTTTCAGTTTTCCATACCACCACATAAGAGTTCAAGAAGTTCAATGCCAAAATATTGACAATTCCATGACGACTATTCTAATTTCAAGGAACTTTATACAGGCCATGAACTACAGCTATAGTAAACAGGCAGGGAAAATAAGAATAAACACCTATTTGTCCCCCCTGCCTCACAATTTTCATTATCTTGACCAATACATATCTAACCATCAGCAGACATCATCTTCTGTCTAACCAGTCTGATTACTACAAATAACTTTTATCTATTTTTCCTTGATCTACAGCCTAAGAAAGCTTACTCATTGAGAGTGATTTTTAAGCTGATTTTAGCACAAAATAAGGAAGATGTGAAAGTATCTGATCAGAGGGAATAAGGCCATCACAGCTCTCCTTTTTGTTAATAACAACTTGCATACAGTTCTGGGTCACTAAGTACAGCACCAACATCTTCTAACTTTCCTATCCTGAATTGAAAATGAGGCCTCAGAGTCAAAAATACTGTTCATGAACCATTCATGGGATAGGACAAAATGCCAAAATGCCTTTCATTTCCATGTCAGGCCGGCAAAAGTTGAGCTAAATTTCAGAATTTAGCTCTATTGACATAGTTTTTCTTTTTGTTTCATGCAGCTTTCTAGTAACACTAAGGAGTCAATATTGTATGCATTTTTTCTTGCTATCCTAAGTACATTGGTAGATACAGCTTCATCCTCAGACAACACCCTACTTATTTCCATCTTACAGCGAAAAAAATTTCTCTGCTATTAACTGTCCCTATAGACATATTTTCTAACTGATAATATTACTCAGATCTTCCTTTCTGCAGAATGCTGGCAGTATTTCAAAAGTGAGTCAGTCCCTTAAAATACATATTGCATCACTGTAGGGATACCATTCAAGAGCCCACTTAAAATTTACATGGAACATTCTTTCTAAAACCTATTTCCAGAAAGTTAATGCCCTTTGAGAGCAATGCAAGCGCCTCAGCTACTGGCTCTCAGGGAGTTCCCAAGCACCAGCTAAAGCTATGCAACAATTCAGCCATCAACAGGCAATTAAACGGGCCATTTTGAAGATCACAAGCAACTTGCTGGAAACAGTTCTTTTTTGAGAGATGCCGCTTCACTGGGTACCTGACTGGCCATATTCCTGCCAATTGCATGTTACATATTATTTCTACTCGACCTGGTGATACTAAGCTGCCCGTTGCTGTAAGATTACTTCCCGTATCTTGTTGTTGTACTCTCATGCTACTTTCTCCATAATCAGCCATGTCAGTTCTCCATAATCAGTTCATAAACCAAACTGTTCTGACTTCAGCTTAATCTCTTGATATATCTCCACTCATTAGTTAACGCAAAAAACAAAAATACACTAACAGAAAAAGTGTAAAAACCCCTAATGCTCTGACAATGCTAAAGAAATAAAATGGCAATACAACATTTGGACACCAGTGGTGGTGAAACAAATTAATGCCACTTGTCCCTGCTAAAGTGACTGGTGACACCAACTATCAAGAAATCTTACCTGAACGCATAATTTTATAAAGTAACAGACATCTTGCTTACCTGAACTCGCCAGGACCTCACCCTAATAGGTATGGCTTACAAGGACTTTTAAAGCAAGAAGAAATTAGATACCTTCTAACTGCTCCACTCAAAGGTTCTCCAATCCCAAAAAGTCTCTACTCCTTATCAATGCTCAGACAAGTTAAGCTGTCTGCACAATTAAACTATTCAGCTTCCAGCTAGATAAGCAAAAGGAAAGCACTCAAATGAAGCCAAATTGCCCGTCTACCTACAAAGGAACTAAGAGCATGTGTGGACATTTTGCAGCAGATGACCAAGTCTGAATTAGAAATACCATCTGCATGCTGCAGATAGTTTCATTTAAGGGCTGCCACGATGCTTACAGAGGCATCTCAACCCATTATCAAGGCACAACAGAGTCACTAACACAGTATGGCATTCTCAGATGCCCAGCCTCCTCCAGCTAAAATGGGATTCAGCTGAAATACGTGAATATTTTAGAAGCCTGCGCAAGCTAAAACCCTGGACTACTCCCACAGCCTCCTAGAGCTTCTCAGCTCTAGGGGGCAGCTTTCAGACAAGCCCCACCATGAGACTTTTCTTCTTAAACAAAGATGCAAACAGTGGATGGTGGATCCCTAAGCTGATCTAAAGGGCCTGTGTCCCCAGCTGCTCATTCCTGCCCCTACACTGCTCCCACTGTTGTGCCAACAGAAGTATTTGTGCAGCTGCGTGATGAAAAGCAGCAGGGAACTGATCCAGCCAGAGTAATCTGCTGAAAAGATGGGGGGGGGGGCCAGGGGAAGGTCTTATACTGACTCAGTTTTGTTTAAATCCAGTGTGCATAGGAACAGGCTTGAGCAGCCAGGAAGCTCAATCTGGCACTGTTTTCTGAATTGCAAACTGAATTACAGCCTAAGGTGAAGATCCTTTTTATCCTCTTTCTCAGCAGGCTCTTTCTGCTGAGTGCCAAATCAGCTTTAAGACTTCTTGCCACCCTAAATTACAAGAGCTGGTTTAGTTGAGGCCCCACTCTTGTCTCCTACACTAACCAAATCCTGCCAACAGCTTTCCTGCCAGTGTCACAAAAGGAGGCTTTTGGAATGTTTTTCCCTGCAGGTGACTTCAGCTAGGACACTTAACAATAACCCCAAACAATGCTTGAAATGCACTTGCAGCTCTCCCTGGCAAATGACTGCAAGTATTCAACTTACAGTCTTTATAGTTTAATTTTTGCAACTATACATTACTGCTACACAGATGCAATAATTACCTAGTTGGTAGAAATCTTAACAACTTGTATTTAACCCATTTATTTCTCAAGTGGCGAGGAAAAGCTGTAAAGATTCTTTTTTATTCCTATAAGCACACAAAAAAAAAGGAAGGTGCTATGAAAGATAAGAATAGATGACCAGAGGCTGGGGAAAATTGATGAGAGAAATAATATCTAAATGCAGCCCACTAGAGCTGAGCAGCATACAACTTGGAAGATTTCAGTGTAGTTTTTCAACACCTTGTAAGAAACTTAAAACAATGAAGTTTAAGTAAGATTCCTTCAAGACCTCTAGGAAGAGCAGAAAAAGCATTAAATCTTGGGCCACATGGTCTCTTTATTTCTTTACAAAATTACATCAAGCCTGCACATCACGAGGCTATGCAGTTCCCCCAAACTGCCTCACAGGCCTCAAACCAGCACACAATTAGGAGATCCTTACAGTCCACCTGCACATGAATCCTCTGTGCTGCAATGAGGCCAAGTGCCGAATAAGCTTGTTAAGCTGAGAGGAAAGATACAGCAGCAGTTTTTCTACACTTGAGGGGACGAGAGCCAGGACTAAGAAATGGGAGAAGGCAGTGCTGGATGGTAGTTAACCTCTGTGACCAGTGCATCCACCTCCAGTTGCTGTGCTCCTGTTCATCACCAAGAACACAATCAACAGCATCCAAGGCAAAGTCCGTATGTAGATGTGACTCCATCTGGGCAAGAGAAGAATATGCCATGGAAACAGTAGAGGTGTGGGGCAGGACAGAGGATGTAAGGGAGAAGAGGTCAAGCATGACGGAGGAACATTGAAACTGAAGGTGTTGGGGTGAGAACAGATGGCACACGTTGAGCCAAGTCTTCACAGCACTCTTGCTGCTTGGCAATATACTGACAGCAGAAAGAGTTAAATTGTGAAATGGCAGTTGTTTCAGGAGGCTTTACTTTTGGTTTGTTACTGCCACATTATTAGTCTTAGACTCACAAACTAGTGACTGTCACTATTTGACACGCACTATTTTATTTCCTCATTTTTCCTGTATTTTCAAGACACTGTGCAAGCTGACGTATGACCTCAGACTTGTACTCTCCTACTTTGTCTAAAAACTTTCTTATTTCAGAAAGCCTGAGTAGAAGCATTTCAGAATATCTTACTTACAGCAATTGTAAAGTCCCTCACACACAAACTCCATATTAAGCCTGCAAGATGACCTCTCTATTGGAGGAAAGGAAAAATTCTTGTGCAACGTAACAGTCAATAGTTTAATTCACATACCAGGCTTGTTCTACAAACAACACATTACTTCTCAAGGCAAAAATAATCTGGATATAGAAAAAGCTGTCAGCTTTTTAAGATCAGCTGATTCTAAAAATATCCTTTGTATAACATATTCAGATTTCCCCTCCATTACAATAAATTATAGCTCTGGTCCTAATTTTATTCATAAATTTCCATTTCATTTGTGCATTCTAGGAACATAACATAATGCCAGAAATTCAACTGACAATGGTTTGTGCGTTTTTCATTTATTTTTTTTATTTTTTTTTTTTACCAGAAATATAAAACTTATTTGCTTCTTATTTCTGCTGTTGTCTCATCATACTACAGGAGCATAGCAACCCTACACTGAATTTTGGCAAGTATCATTTTGTCATTGCAAGTGTATCTATTTAACCAAATCATTCTTTTTAAGAACTTCAGTATCCTGGCCTGTACAATGCAACAAAAGGCTAACTTGTCCCAGTTAAATCCCTATCCTGACTCAATTATGAGACCAAGAATAGAAAGTTTAAAACAAATCCAAACAGTAGTGGATAAGGAGGAGAACCCTCCTCCTCAAACATCTTCAATCACCTGGAAGTTGCCATATCAGAATAGCAGTACGAATGACAAGGCATTGAAATTAAGAGCTGTGACAATTCATTCAAGTAAGCATGCCTTGAAGAAGAGCCGAGCCTTTTGCAAGGGTACTCAGCAAATAAACCAAGCAGTGGTATGCTCCAAATAGCTAAAAGTGTGATTGAAAGTTACCTTATCCTAGCAATGAAGAACTGGTCCATGGCTAACTTCTTCATGTAATGTGAGTCATTTAATAGGGGAAGACTTCTCAAAGCCCTAAAGTAAACCAAGTTTTCTCTTGGCCACACTGCCAAATCTTTAATACCACTCAGACAAGGAAGGCTGCCAGTCAATCTAACGGATCTTCAAGTAGCCAAACCATCTGCATCAGGAAGACTACACACCTGCTTAATAATGCCTTTAAAACCAAGAAAACCCTTTTAAAAGAAATAAGGCAAAAACATTAAATCATTTTATCCATTTGCTAGAAGGTTTTTTGCCTTGTTATGATTTCAATTGCAAGACTGGGAAAGCTGATTTGATAATTGTCACTAAGCTACTGAAAATGATTCAAAGCACACTAGCACTGCACTAGAGTTTGTAAACTGCTAACAGTTCAGACATATTTTTAATCCAGCGGCTGCATTTCTAGCTATTCAAATGCACTGTTAATTTCCAGGTTTAACTATATAATGGATTAGGAGCCAGGAGATGCTATCTGCAGTGAGAACACTAACAGCTGTTCCTCATCTATGCTTATCACTGAGGTAAGAATCTCAGATGGAGAATTCTGTCATAGCTAAGAAATGTGTACCTTCCTCCTCCCCCCAGTGACCAAGTTACATTTCCATTGCCTAACAAAATTCAGCAGACCTGCTGCTGCTGAATACTGCCTTCTCTTCGGATTTAGGAAAGCATTTCATGCAGTTCTAACATGCTGTTTGCCAGTAACTCAGACCTCATGTATCCCTATGTGCCTTCATCTAGCATGCAACCCAAGGTTTGATGTGACAACACTTCCATGATAAGCCATATGCCTCAAATCTACTCAGCCAGTAAAATTTAGCATTGTTTTTCCAAGTAACTTCTGATTTGCACTGAATCTTCACATTCTAAATCACAGTAGTTTGAAGACACTAAGACTTAGGTTTTAAATTTCCTTCCACAAACTAAACCAGGTTTTGCCTCCCAAGGTACATGCATGTTCTACCTATAGAAGCTTCTCAGCCTGTCACTTAGTCAGAGTTCTCTTTAGTAAGAGACCTACACAGGCTTTGGTAACAGCAAACAATCTCCAAGACAAAGGAAGGCAGCTTCCTTATTTACTCTCACACTAACAGTTTTCATGTCAACCAGCAGTTTCAAAATAATAGTAATTCATGTCACTGTTTATGAGTTACTGGGGATTGCGGGCAAACTGTGTCACAGATAAAAGAACCAGCATGATCAAGCTCTGGTCCAGAATGGATGAAATACATGCATCATCAAGCATATGGTGCTCAGTTATTTCGAGGGTCAGCTTACATCCAGAAATACCAGCCTTTAATTTATGGAACTTCTATCTGATGATGGCTTGCAGACCACAGCAGATTCCATTCAAAGCCAAACTTGGTGTGAACCCTGTGCTTGTAGAACTAAGCACCTTGACTGAAGACATCACCCACATGGAAACAAACCATGCCAATTAGTACAGACTTAACCTCAACCTTGTTGGATCTCCACCAGTTTCAAAGGAGCCAAAATACCCCTTAAGCCTGTGGTTGCTGAGAAGTTTTATAAACAAAAGCAAATAAAATTCTGCTAGATCCAAAATGGCCTCTCTGTTGTGTAAGTATCATACTACTCCCACCCAAATCCTATTTTTATAGTGGTTACTTTATCCCCTGCCAAGCCCTTCCAGAAGGTCACCATAGTATATACTTTTGTCTCATGACCAGACTACTACCACAGGAAGATGTAGGTGAAAAAAATCAAGGATAACATGTACTGAATATCACTAACCAAAACTGGTACCTAATGCTATTTGATTCTACAGACATTTAACTATCTAAAGACAATAAAGCAACTAGAAAGTACTTTGAGTTGACTAGGTATTTCATTACACCACGCACATATTCCTTCTCTCTTCCTGAGAAACCACTAGCTACGATTACACTACTTAGCATTTTCAGCTCCAGCGTGCCTTCCATCAAACAGAACTTAGGTGCACCATCAGGACTCCCTGTAGCCTTTCTGTACCCTAGTGCAATTAACCCATGCTTAACAACAATCCAGAAGATAATAACCTTCCTAGCAATAGAAAATCCCCTTGGAAAGCACTCAAAGTGCCTCAAAAATACTACTGACTGTTCCTGAATGCAGCCTGCTACAAATTCCAGCAACTTGTACTATTTGATCAAGCAGGTTTGAATCATAAGCAAGTTTACTAGACAGAGTTCTAGCAGCTACCAGACCACAGTCTTCAAGCTTCTGTTGACACAACCAAAAGCAACAGAACTGAGGGGTGAGCAGAAGACTCTCCCATGATAAGAGACAGGGAGACCACACTCTTTATACCAAAATGCCAGCTATTTGGCTACAAATAAAAATAATAAAAATAAAATAAAAATAATAAAGCTCCTCTTTAACCATTTCCTACCTTTTGCATGGATCTGAAAAACTACTGACTTCCTTTCCACTGTTCATCTTAACACCTAGATACTGACAGTCAAATTCTTCCAATGACATCTTGTATAATTTGTATCTTCAGCTCACAGCTTGATGTCTATGCAGCTTTTGTTGCATCAGTAGGAGCCCTTAGTAACCATTCCAAAAGCCACTACCAAGTTCAGCTTGAACAAGTTAATATTTTAGTCAAGAGACTAAATACTTTGCTATTAATACACAAAATGGCTCCTAAAAACATCCTTAGCAAGACTCACTTCCCCTGCATGAAGCAAACTCATGCAGTCTTTTGTATCAAATGTTATGCATTTCTGTGTTAAGGCAAGGAAAAAAAACACATGGCTTAAATTAAGTTGTACTCTCCAAGCTAAATTATGGCCTTTGCTTTTCGTTTAAGACAAATTGTTTAAGGAATTGTTCTAATATCCTCTTGTCAGGTCTACACTTTCATTACTCTGTGTGCCAAACAGAGAATTATCTATGCTTAAATTCCCCTCCCTTATTCTATATCAAACTGAAGAGACAAGGAAGAGCTCATTAAACAATAAGAAGTCATCATTAAGTCAAGTTTAAATCTAAATCAAATTATCAGAAATGCTTAAAAGCCTGCAAGACTCCATTTCTCCTTAAACTCCTGAGAATCTGGAGCTGCCTCCACACTGTTCCATGCTCAGCCAGAACACCTCCCTTCTCTACAGTATTAGCCACGCCTGCATAGAAGAAGTATCTCCTAATAGTAACATTATCATGAACCACTTTGACAAGCATCTGAGCAACCAGCTGGTCACCTGTGCACATTGCTCAGCTTCAGCACAATCTCAAAATCAGATTTTAAATCCTGAGCACAGAGTATACATGATTTGAACTGACACAACCTCATCAACATTTTCATCTGCCACAAAACTGCACATTTAGCTACAAGCTGAAAATCCAGGCAAATTGTGTGCTAGGGAGATTGGACATAAAATGTGTATACCTTATACCTATGAGTTGCAAGAAATGCATTCATTTGTATGCCTACATTTCTCTTTCAAAATTTAGGCCTCTTCCTCTCCCATTTTCCCCTCCATATGTCCTTGTCAGCTTAACAACATTTAACCAACAGCTTCCTGAACCACTGAGCACCTTTTACGTTCCCTAGAAATTACTGGACGCTGAAGTGGAAAAGCACATCAAGTATCAATCCCATTCTCCTAACAGCACAAGACGAGTAACAGCAGCAGGGAACACCAGGCAACAGTTGTGGTCCCAGAAAGAAAAGCTTGCGTGGCTTGGAAACAGTGCGTCTTCGGGGATATAGTGCTTCAAAATTTCATTTTAACCTTGGTAACTGCGGCTCAGAGAAGTAAGAGCTATCACAAGACCCCTGTAACTATTCTCTTTGAAGCATCTCAGCACCTGCTTTCTGTAGTCCATAAAAAGCCAGATGACTATCTCAGCTCAACTTCAGCAGCCTGGAAACTCCAACATACACTTCCATTTCATAGCTAATGCTATGATCACAGGCTGTGACTGAGCAATCCAGAGAAATTATTAATGAACTGAAATAACACCACTTTACTTTTTGTAATACATACTTATTCTTCTCTGGCTACAAACTAACAAAGACTGCTAAAAATTTCTACTTCTTTCCTTACCCTTCCAACAGGTGCCCAGAAAGCTGCCCCTGCTTGCAAAGTCAGTGACAAGCCCTACACTATCCAGCATCATTAAGCCCAAACGGTTCAGTTTGACAAAGGTCAAAACATTTTAAGTACTCACCAAAATGACTTTACCTATAAAACCTTATTTTACCTATAAAACATCATGTACTAATATTCCTAATGACAACAAAAATCCTTCTGCTGTGTTTCTTAGTCTTTGGTTACGGACTGCCCAAAAGCCCTCACATACAACTTCTACTCTTCTTGCTTGATGTCATCTGGAACTGCTCAAACTGATATTTAACATGCTAAAATTCTAGGCAGTTATCAGCCTCGTTTTCAGTTACATGTTACTCTTCAACATACTGGCTACAGTGACCCTATTTCACGTTTACACATCCATATAAAGTTAAAAAAATGAAACAAAACACAACAACAACACGAAAATAAAAATAAAAAAAAAAAAAGACCAAAAAGAAAACAAAAATGGTGCAAAGAAAAAAAAACCCAAATTACACCACAAAACAAAACTCCCACTATAATCAGGTGTTCTACAGTCCTACTCCTTAAATAGCACTTTCCTTTGTTGGGACAGAAAAATGCATACTACAGAATGATGCAAAACTCCAAAATTGGTCATAAAAATACAGCTGTAGCCATTTTACTTATGAAATCATAGTTGCCTGCAGTTTGGGGTTTTTTGTCTGGTTTGGGTTTTTTGCTCTACCTTACCACTTTTAAACAGCAAGGATTTAAGAAAATACTCATTGCAAGGATAGCTCTAGCTGCATTCTATCAGTTCCCTTCTATTTCTATCAATACCAGTCTGCATGTTCTTACCGGTAGACACAGTCATAGCAATATTATCTAATTATTTTTACTCCACTTTGTTTTCACAGAAAACTTACTTCTTCAATTCAGCTAAGCAATAATTCTGCTTTGAACCATCTCCCGGACCAGCCAAACCTGTTTCCTTGCTTTTCCAGAGCACCTCCAGTTACTCCTCTCCTCTTTGCACACACTTAGTTTATTGTTACCTTTTACAAATCTGATTTGTGTGAACCACTTTTAATTACAATCTGGTCTCTTCTTATTCCTGTCTACAGGAATGTTCACATTTTGCCAGTATGTCTTCTAACAACTAGCTAAGTGAATAAAGGCTATTTCCTGAGCAACTCCAGCTATTTGAAATTACCCTGAAGTAATATCCTTTAAAAGTAAAAAATATTGCATGTCTATCACCTACTCTATCCAGACTCCATTAATAGTACAGCTTCACAGTTATACAAACAAATCTTCTCAGAACCTTTCTCTGCATCAGCAGTTTTTTGCACAAACATTTATAAAGAAAAAAATATTTCTCCCCCAAATCAATTTAAAATTCTAAAAAATCTGTGTAAATCAACATCTGAACAAGCCATGCATATTGCCAGATCTATCTTAGATGGGTCCACAGAGCTCCTATTGCCAGTAACTAAAAGACATACTTGTGGCAGCACCTAAAACCCATATTGTTCAGACCTATTGTATGTGAGGTCCCTCTCCAAACACTACCCAATTCCAACCAGTTTTACTTCAATATTAATAGGAAAAACAAACAAGCATTTGCATTGCCTTAACTAGTCCAAGTTGGGCAAACATCAATCTAGCACATTTCACTGTCATTTTCAAGGACAGCATTATGAAATCTTCAAGTTCTTCCTCTACAAGGTTACAACCAATGTCCCTGCTCAGTTTTAGCACCTCTACTTTCCACCTGCTCACAGAAATCAATTTAGAAGAATGACCCACCATTTAATATGTACAGTAGTTCGTTTGGGTAACTGACACAGGCACATTAAGCCTTCTCTTAGAATGGGGTTTCTTCAGTGTTTTATCAAATATTCTCCTGCTGGCTATAAAACTCACAAGGCAACATCCCTATTTGAGAGTCAACTCCTACTCTTTCACATCAATTTGTACCCAAAGCAAATACTGTCCCACAAGTTAAGACTATCCTTAGTAAATCCTTTCTGCAAATGGTTGGCTACTAGTCTGAGGAAAATAAAGATATAACTGTACGTAAGTTTATCATTACGTCTGCAAGCATCTCCAACTTCTCAAACCTGTAATTCATCAGCTGTCACATTTCTCATAGTAAAGAAACAAAATTCACAAACACAACTCAATATATACATATGTGCTTCTCCAAATTTCTGGTCCTTAAATATTTATTTTACTTAGAAAGAAAATAAATACTTAGCTTTATCTTAGATGATCCAGATATTCCTAAGCACCATAATGTATCTACTTTATTTAAAAGAACAAAAAAAACTGAAAACAAAGTCATGGCTGAAGCAAAAGTGACACTTGCACTCCATTCACTTGTCAAAGCTTAACAAATTACTGTTTTCTACATGCTTTTGATTTAAGTGAGTCAAATTTCAAAGCTCACTTCTTCACAATCTGTTTTCTGGACAATATGACTCCCTTCTAGTAAACAGCCTCCTCCACCACTTCATAGGTATCTTGCCTCTCACATCAACCCAATTTATTTTGTACTTTACCAACAGCTTTGAAATAAGACTATCCAAAATGAAATTTCTGAGCATCCCTGCCCCTACCAAAAAAACAAAACAAAAGCACAAAGCCAAATGAACTGTGCAGTTATTCCAGTTCAACTTAGCAAAACGCCTCTTCCATTTCAAGACTATTTTCAAAACACTGTTAATCATTTAGTGGCTGTGAGTTCACTGTTCTATGGCAGCTACTAATACTACATCAGAAAGCAACGACACAAGATAAAAAGAATAAAAAAAGGGGGGAGGGGAAATTGATCAACTTCAAATAACTAACCCAAAGCTAGGCAAAAATGTCTTCTTAAAGCTTCCCACTAGACTATCTGGAATATTAATAAATAAATTGAACCATTTGCTACACAACTATTGAGGTTACTTTCAGAATCGCACACTACATTCACCTCCCATAGAAGGTAAGTAAAAATATGGATTAGCTTTTACAAAAATTCTTCACATTTGCTATTTTTTCTTACCCATCAGATTCAAGCATTCACAAACATGTTTTAAAACTTTACTCGGCAGCATGTCAGGCCTGTGAACATTGCCAATATTTGCCAATGGAAAACAAAGGTAAGGTAATCAAAAATCCTGCACACTTTTCAATGCTGCAAATAAGCCCTCATTCTGTGCTTTAAGAGAACTACCTATTTTCAGGAAGTATTTTGAATCTTAACTAAAACTCACAAGCTTCTAACTATGCAATTTCCTGGAGAACATCACAAATTGGTATTCCTGGTACGGTATTTACCCTTCAAATTTTTTCAAAACTATTTACTGTTTCAAGAGGAAAGCACACTGTAGTATCTTCTAAGCATATCCCGCTTTTTGCCCCAAAAAGAAACGTGAGCTCTGTAACAATAGTGAACAATAATTCTTACCTGGTTTTGCTTAATCCCAAAGGAATCTGGGGAACAGATTAGTCTGAAACAATTCAAATACAATCTCTTTTTAAACATTTGTCCCTCACATTTTAACATCAAGTCAGGAAATGGCTTGCTTGTACTTCTCTCTGTTCTTGTCCGTATTCA
This sequence comes from Psittacus erithacus, assembly GCA_009867235.2. NCBI lineage: Eukaryota > Metazoa > Chordata > Aves > Psittaciformes > Psittacidae > Psittacus > Psittacus erithacus. The sequence goes on from WYDI02041912.1 coordinate 20,287, forward strand.
TGTTTTCCTTTTCTACTTGAAAACGTTGGTACTTCACTCAGCTGTAGTACTCCCTTAGCCAACACCACTGCCATTCTTACCTGCGTTTATCCTGTGGTATTTTTTGCTTCATTGCCTTAAACTCAGATGGATTTCAAACATCACAATGAAATAGCTGGTACTGAAAACAAACTCAGACTACATGCCAGTCAAATCACACAGCGGTTACACATCACTTGTTTGGTTTTGGTGCTTTCACTATTACATATGAAATCACTGCAAATTCATCTAACCTGCAACCCAAAACACCTAGATGGGTGTTTTCATATACTTCTAATTTTTTTCCATGCAGTCTGGCCTAAAATTGAACCTTCAGAAAAGTAACTGAAACACATATTTATATTAAATTTACTGAAGTTCTTAGTTATGGACAGTTTGGTTTTATTTAAGTATACATGAAGCTTCTTAGTAGAATACATATTTTTGCCAAGTCAAGCCAACATACAGATTCTTGAACAAGAGGGAATAATGAGAAAGTAAATTTATTTTCTGGACTTGAATAAATTTCTCATGTACTTCAAAATCACTTCCAAGTTTTGAATCTTCAGGTTTGGGGCAATAATATAATTATCATATCTAAAAATCAAACTATCTTAAAAGTAACAGAAACAATTTGTAATGTTTAAAACATTAAAGTTATCAAATGCTTTTAAAACTTTATTGCAGAACACATTTACTAAAACCCAAAACGAAAACAGTAAGAGCGGCACTTGCTCCAACTACAAAAGCTCTAAGAAACTAGCATTTTTGCTACAAATCCAAGCCCTAGAGCAAAGTAGGAGAGAGGATTAAGTCACTCCCATTAAATGAGAAATTAACCACTCCGCAGCGTTATTTGCATGCTGGCTGTAGCAATGCCATTGCTAGAAAGGCTGCACTAAGTCGCTGTGTAATTACTACAATCAACTATCGCATCCACTGCTATCATCCTAAGCAGTAGATCAAGGACAACCACTAAGGACGTCCTATTTTTTCAAAACTGGGAACATGAAAAAGGGCAAGTTCATAACTCCAGGACCTGCAACACATGGGGGCCCTTTCGTTTGGCTAGTTTGGTTTTTAGTGTGACAAAGCTACCATGAACTTGTGTCAGAAGATGTAGAGTAACACAAGTTTCATCTTAAAAAAAAAAAAAAAGAGTGGCTAGCTTTATAGAATCAGATTAAAGCAAAATTAAATTAACGCCTATAGACCAAATTTAAGGGTCCTACAATGTAACAGAATATTTAGTAACAGATTACAAATTAACACTACTACTTGATACAGAGAATCTTTAGGCCATTACTTCCAAGTGAAAATAAACAGAAGTCCTTATCCAATCTTAACTGTTGCAAGCTTTTGGTATGCCCATGCAATTTCCAAGCAAGACACCTGATACAGAACTGAGCTAGGCACAGCCAACTCCACAGTTCTGTCTTCACACCAGAAGGTTTTGTTCCCCTTCCCTTTGGGGACCTACCACTTAAATATGCATTTGTTCCTTTCAGATCTAAATTTTAAGGCTGACTACATTTAAAAATCGAGCATTTAGTTCACTTTATTAAACCATCCAACCTCAACTTGTTCAGTTGTTGAACAACTTGTTCAAAGAGCTCTGCTACACTCCAGTCTCCCACATCTGGGCAATTCAAAAAGGATGCTCTTTTGGCCATGGAGAAGTACTTGCCATGATGCAGGGCTCACCCACATTTAACACACTTCCCTTTAACAAACAGTGCTTTAAAGACAGTACAGGCATTACCCTAATGAAATAGCATTCAAATTGGTCTACATACACTGCACTTGATCAATAACAACCTTTTAGCTACTTGACTTGATTTCAACAACTATAACTAGCCAATATATCATTACAGGACTGCCTATTGCCTCTGGAAAGTACCCAACCATGTCAACAAATGACTAACCTCATTTGGTATTTAAAATTTAATATTTAAACAAAGCTGTTACATTTCCATGAAGTACAGCTAGGGGTAACTGTGAAGTTCAACTAACAGCTAAAGCCTGTCTGAGATGATGTCAGTGTGCTGTGAAGATAAAGACTTAGTCAGTAGTTCTGTTACTGAAATAACATTGAAAATAATAGTTTATGTTGAACTACACATATACCAAGTTTTTGTTCATCCCTATGCTCTGAAGTTATTTATAACAACCCTCCTGAGTAGGCACACCTTCGTCTCTCAGTTTTATTGTAATTAAAAGAAAGACACCCCCCACAGCAATATTGCAAATTGGAGGTGCCATCGTTCCCCTCCCTCCCTCCCCCACAAAAAAAGCAACAACCACAATACTCACATGACTCATATGAGTAATTGCTACACTTCTTAAATAGCGTTTTTACTCTGGAAGATCAGGGAACAACTCTCCCACTTTAAAAGCATTTAACCAAAATGTTCAGTACCATTTACTGGACATTTCTCTACCTGCATTATTTTGAGCTATTTGGCATATCTAATTAAGCTAAATCCCTTTTTATAAAAACTCCAACAAACAGGATGGGAAATAAAATAACACCTAGTTTACCCTTGTTAATCACAACCCAGCAACAAATATTATGAGCTTAAGCAAATATTTAAGAAAAAAAACTTCACAATCAACTAATAAACAAACAGACCCCTTTATAACTGTGCTATCTAATGACACCTAATCTACTTTAAATTCAGGATAGAAGTGCTTCTTAACTGAGGTGAAAGTCTTCTGTTTGGATACATGCATATTTCAGCAGGGGCATAAAGAAGTTTTTCTAGGATGCTATTACTAGAAGAAACATCAAGTCCAACTGGTACCAGCAAGTATTTCTAAAGAAAGGCAGCCCTGGGAGAATTAAGCCACAGGCTTAGCAGGAGCTAATCTAGACTATGTTTTAACAATTCTCCCTTACATGACCAGAAGCTTGCCCGATTACCAAAGAACCAAAGAGATGGCATTTCCCTTCGTGTAACTATGTGAATTCACATTCAAGTCTAATCCAGAAATATTGTTCTGCAACTGGAACAGCAGCTATAGTATTAATCTTATTTTATGAGGACCACAGTATGATTAAGGATAATAATGGATTTATTTATTTTCAAGTTCTTTGTGAACAAGTATTTAAAAGTAGAAACAGCTACTTATTTGCATCTTCCTCATAAAGCATCCTACATCCAGGATAAAGCAAGTATGAACCAATATAGTATTTTATGCATGCACTCCAGATTCTTTTACAGCATTATAAATCTGGAATCCTGTACACCTAATTTCCTGTGTAATTAAGTTCCACTCCTGCCTCCCCCCCCCCCCCCCCAAAAAAAAAGGCAAATTACTAGTAGTTTACAAGTGTATTTTTCTCATTTGCTTTGTATTGCACAAAGACACATCATTTTCCAAAGCTAGTGACATACTCGACTTAAAAAAAAGGAAAAAAAAAAAAAGGACAGCAAACTTTGCTTTGAATTTTAAGTACCTGCAGCTAATCAAGCACTGTCATTTTATCACTGAATACAGGTGCTATAGATCAAAGAGCCTATATTTTTCTTACATGGGGATGTTGTTTAACTCAGCATTTAATGCCTGAACTATACTGGCTCTGATGCAGCAGTGGCCTCAGCTTAATTTACAAGTTAAGTATTTTGGTCACCATATCTTCAAGGATATGCTCAATGTAAATAAAAACGAAAGCACGCACATAGGGAAAAAAGTATTAAAGAGGCAGATAAAATGCTCAGCGGCAGAGAGAATGATGCTAAAAACACTATACAACTGTATAAAGCTGCTATGTGCTCACACTTGCAACATGGTCTAGTTTCACCTTCTCAAATAAGGTAGAAAAACTAGAGGAAGTTCAACAAAGAGCAACATGCGTAAATAAAAAATCCTTCTGCACAAAAAGGGGCTAACCAGAGTAGAACTCTTCAACATAGAAAAGCTGAGGAACATGAGAAAGTTTTATAAAATCATGAGTGGCTTGGACAGGGCAAATTAATTGCTTGCAAACTCTCCCAAAAACACAGGAGATGGAGCTATCAAACAAAACTAGAAGGCAGGAGGAGGAGGTGGTCCCTTCCACTATACTATGAAATTGTCTACTACTGAATTTCCAAGCTATAAAACTGTACTCAAGCTCAAGGGGACGCTGAACAAGTTAATAGAAAAGCAGAACTCTGCAGGTCACTGAAAATATAAAAATGCCATTTGCCTTTGGAAGACCCACTTACATGCTGGGACAACACAATGTAGAAGCTCCACAGAGGTTTATCCTATACTTGCGGGGTGCTTCCTGGGCATCAGTTTGGTCACGAGCAGAGGTAGGATAATGGGACATATGCACACTGGGTTTGACCCTCAGGGACAGTAGTTTTTCATGTTCCTGTAGCTTAATACACTTAAAATATATAGAGAAAGACAGTAATCTCAGCTGCTAATAACAAGTGCCGAAGTTAACAGCACCTGTTGGGATACTAGCAAAATACTGTAACATGAAATGAGTACTCATGTCCACAATTTATCATATAAAATGAAAGCTGACTAAAGGATTGCTTTAGTCATTTTACTACTACCTGGCAAATGTGTTCGTGCTACAGTAACCAAGTTAGAGGAACAATTGCTCCTCTCAGTTGAGTGTTCATAACTAACATGAAAGCAATGTGCAGTCTTTTATCCATATGAACTTATTAGTCAAATAAGCAACTGGGGATAAGGGATACTTCTGAAACAAACAACAACGAATTCTTGGCAATCTGTAACAGAACTTAACCAGAGGAGAGGCAGAATTCAGTCTAGCTGAGCTAATATTCCCACAGGAGCTCTGTATATTCCAGTAAAACCCCTTTTGAGATCTCTTGCTTGGTATCAAGATACATGTCTGCAGTAGCTCTGTCACCAGGGGACTTTTGCCCTCATAGCACTGAATGCAAAATGGCATGGTAGCGTGGGAAAGAGGCTGTCTTAGAAAAGAAGAACATTACCCCACAAGTACTCTCTCCTTTTCTTCTAAACACAACTCCAAATATAGCAATTCTGACTCTGTAGGGAGCGCTTTCAACCATGCCAGACAATTCTGACATTACAAATGGCCTATTAACAGTGTCATGCAAATGGCTACAACTCCTTATGAGTATCCATCAGAGGAGAGAAAAATACACTGCAGTTCAGGACATCAGGGAGCCACACAAGACAGAATATACTACAGGCTGAGGTACCCTTTTCCGGCCACAAGATTTTTTGATATTTAAGCACACTTCAGAAATATTGTTTCGCTTTCTCTGAACAAAGAGGTACAGCAACAGACCGGGTTAGTCTGCTGTCTTCTGAAGGGGATCCAGGCATGTTTATCCATACATGCAACATTCCCCCAGAGGTTACAGACTGACTTCCAGTCACAACCTTTTCCTTTCCCTAAAAGAGGAAGACACAAAGATGTGCCTAAAGTTCCACATGACCTCAAATTGTAACTGCATTGTTAGACAACATAGACAGAAGTCCAGGCTGAGTTCTACAAAGAGGTTTATGAAACCAACAGCCCAAGCTGTAAATGCAACAACCAAGGAAAGCAAAGTTATTTCCTAAAACAATACCTCCTCCCTCCATTCATACATGTTCTTTCACACCTCTGAATCTGGGATAAAAAGACATGACATTTTTATTCCACAAAATCACAGGTAATACTGACATCTTATATACAAACTTTTTTTCACAAATGCTACTCAGTAACACTCACCCAAAACTCAAATTAAGTCTATTAACACAAGTATTTATCAATTACCCTCAAAGCCACACTGTTGCTTTAGCCCCCCTTTAAAAAAAATGAAACTGCACAACTAGATCTGGTTAGAGTTAACAGGTTTCCAGTAGGAAACAGATGGCCGCTGGTTGCTGATGTACAAGCACTGACAGAACTGCTGAAGGACCAAGGATTTCATCATTCTCCAGAAAAAAAATGCTACCTTGTGTCTAGTGCCTTAATATTGACAAGACATGTACTACACACAAATCTGAAAGATGCAAATGTATTGTTAAGAATGTATATAATTCTGACTGAGCAGACAATCTTACTGACAGTGCCAAAGACTTGGACAATTCTTCAAATTCAGTGCTAAAACTTTTTATATCAGAACTAAATATGAAACTTACCCCTGGAGCTTTGAGGGACTGGAGGACTTTTTTAGAGTCATCAATTCAAGCCTTTGAGATTAAATTAGCTTAAAAAAAGTTTTTCTAATTTAATGTGATAGTATCAATTTACAACTCATGATAGATCAAAAAATAAGGTATCTTGCAGAGCTTACCATCTCTCCAGACAACTCTATGAAAACAAATGAACTCAATCACAGCAAGTCTTCAGAAATCCAAGTTTTCACTCTAGTCTCCAGTCACCCCCTCCTGGTCAATGCAAGCACATCAGCCAAAAGAACCAAGGACTTGGAAGGTTTTTTAAAAAAGTTGGCAGCAGCCCTTAATATCCTCACTGCCAGCAGTGGCCTTCACTAAGCCCTTCAGCCCTTCTCCATCAAGTACAAGGGCTCCACACCAGGATCTTTAATCAGAGTTGATCAGTGTTGCCCACAGCTTCCAACATTACTTTTCTTCTGGAGTTATCCTGTGTGCTCCTGCTCCAGAATCCACCCACAGAGAAGACAAATGGGAGTGCTGACACCTCCACTGAAGAGCAACTTTTCAAACCCATAAGCAAGTAACATTTGAGCTGAGCTACAATGGTGCTGCAATGAAGCAGACTTCAGAAAATATTCTTCTCAGACAACTCTACTACAGAGATGAAAATTCTGGCAGATAGGGCATGGAACTCAAATCTAGCTATCACAGCAAGGCTACTTGAGCTCTTACACTGATGCTAGTTCAATTTTTAGCATTCAACTCCAATATTTATCTAAGCATTCAGAGCTAACAATTTATGCCCATCAGAAGAGGCACAGTGAAAGGATAACATTATCCAATGGACAGAGACACACTTCTTCATTCAGTTGCAAAAGTACATCAACTAATGATGAATTCTACAATAACATTTCAAGTTTTTCAAAAGGTATGACCAGTGCTCAATTACTGAAGACAATTTAGTCACTGAACTCTTTTCTGAATAAATAACTTTGGAGCAGCTTTGGGGTGAGAAGGATTTCTCCAGCATATCTGATGTGAGAGTCAGTTCACATGCCTGCTCCCAGTTGTCTTCTTCCTACAGAATTTCATTTATTTCTTGGCTTTGAGCACCTCTACAGAGAAAAAGCTCAACATCTCCAACAAAGGATTGGGAAGTGTATGGTTCTCTTTGTGCCTCAACCATGTCTTCTCTAGCACTAAATGCAGGGAGAACACACCTTCCATCCAGTCATGAGGCAGAGAGAAATTTGAATGTCCATACCTTTCTAGTGCATTAGTGACCAACTTGTGCTTTTAGACACACAAAGCTCTTCAAAAGCTGAAGCGCCAGTCGCAGTCAAAACCAGGACCTGCATTAGGCGGTGCTGTCAGGCAATCTAAGTGCCTTGTTGCAAAAGTAACTGCAACTGCAACAGTTGCTGCATATCTCATATGTGTAACTCGAGCAGTCATCTCCTCCCTACCTTCAGCTCTCCAAGTCCTTGCAGCCCCCGGACTATTTTGATATTGAGAAAGGTTAACTGCCATTGCTCTGAAGCATGATCCACTTCTTTAGAACATTCAATTCACACAGTAAATTAACCGTCTGTCAGTACAAGGTCTTAGTTACTTCCTTAGAGCATCTGCTGAGTTTCAGGGCTTATCTGCTGGTCCTCTTTGGCTGATTCTACATTAGCTTGTCATGAGCACAATAGGAAAGGGTCAATACAGCAAAACCTTGGTGCAGATATATCAATGGCCAAACTATGCGTTTTGCAGGAAGTTTTACAGGAAGTTTTACTTTCGACTGGCTGTTGTCTGGTTCTGTGCACTTAATACCTATTTGTAACTACAGCATGTCTTCCAAGTCAATTTCACTTGAAAGGAATCCTATTTGTGCACCTGAGATGCTCCACAATGGACAGCAAAGAACTGTAAAATGGGACAATCAAGACATGCGCTTCAAAAGCACACTTTCATCTAACCTAAAGTGTTAATGGAAACAGCCATTAAAAGGCTTTAGATACCCAAACAGATTAGATGTAGTTCCAGGCCTATAGAATGCAGAGTAGAGTTACCTCCTCCCCACCCTCACTTTCTGCCCACGGAAGAAATTTTCTTTGCCATTAAGCCATATCACTGAGATCCAAACGATCTGCACGTGCTTTTAAGGTTTGGGCACATATGTTGCTTCTATGGTTTCAGATCCATAGAACAATGTAGCTTGAAGCTTTAATTTTGTTATGACATAGCTGATGTAAATTCCAGCAATAAAAAGTATCAAAAAGCAAATTTTTCAGTGGCATAAATTATGGTACCAAAAGTATTTTTTTAGTGATGACAATGCCAAGCACTGAAACAAAACAAGTCATCCTGTGACAGTGAGCCCCACTAGTTTGGAGCAATGCAAACAGCCCAAGTTTTTCTTGCAGTCCCCTCCGGTGGAGGAAGATGCCACTGATCTGAACAGCAATCAAAGAAGAAGAGGTATTTTTGAAAGCTTGTCTTTCCCCAACAGTAATGCAGATCTAAAATAGCAAACAAATCTCGTACATTAAAATAGATGGCTTCATTTTCTGCATACTACATTGCATAGGCAGTTTGTGCATGTACTACTGCAGTTATTATTGGCAAAGATCACATCAAGATGGCAATCTGATTTAACTAGGGATTTCCTCAAATTCAGGCACCTGGAAGTTGTTTGCATCTTCCAAGACTGGCATCTAGAATGTTCTTAACTTTAGAAACAGGCTACAGAAATCTGAATTTTCATGCCGCAGGAATAAATAGGAAGCCACAATCTCTCTTATGAGAAAGCCACAACTGAAATAGTTCCCAAGGGAAAACTGTAATCATGAAGGTACTTTTTCCTCATTTTAATTTTCAGTTTCAGCCAACAACAGTAGAACAAAATGGACATGTTAGACAAGGCCATTAAAAAGACAGTGTCTTCTTTATGAAAACTTAGACAAGTCAACCATGTCAAGTTACATGCAATGTTTCTCCTCATACTGAGACAAGTGTTTATCTCCCTTTTAATAGTCTTCATTCAGTTTACTTGTCCATTTTGTCATACACAGAGCTCCAGGCATTTCAGCAGCATGGTAAACAAGTGACTAGCTTTAAAATAATCATCACGTTTTTCTAAATGCATATATGCTATTGCAACACAAGCCTTGCTGCTGCTGAAAAAACAAAAAAACAAACACACAAACAAAAAAAAAAGGTCAGAATGCAATAAGCAAGAGTGGCTTCAGAGAGGCGCACTTGAAGGATGACTTTGTAAAGGCCCCAAAGTTATCTATCCTTGCCAATTATCATCTGGGGACAGACATTGATTATCTGTGCAAATACAGAAAAGGACAGTGAAGCTTCTGAAAAGGAGCAGTGAGGCAAATAAGCAATTATTGATTTGTGTGTTTGCCAAACATTTTCACCCACTCATAATAAGGAGAGTTTAAGAGGATTTTCACTACACAGTTAGTAATAACCGAGACAGCCTCTCCAGCTCATAAAAGGGAAGTCAGAACATAAGCCAGATGCAGAACTCCAACAAACACTGATTCACAGCTCCAGTCACACTCAAAGTCACGTATGAAATGAGCAATTCAGCCATCCAATAAGCCAAGAAGGGGAAAGAGAGGGCAATTATGTCTCTGTTCAACAGAGACCATTTAAAGTATTCCTTCTGATTCAGCACTAACCCTTGTGATCAGTATTCTTGGCCTACCATCAATGAATTTAATTATACAATTATTGAAAAAACACAGCGCTCTCCCTTCCCTGCTTGCCCACAACTAGTCCAATGCAAGTCAGAAATTAGTCAGAAAGAACATGTAGAATAGTTACCTCCAATTTTACTTTTGAAGTTCAAGTCACAGAAATGTCTGGATATTAGCTCAAGCATTACTGAAAATCAGGTGTTTCCTTTAATCAAAGAAATGAAGCCTAATCTTCTATATTAACTGATACAATGTGAGGAGCCATGAAAGCTGCTGCCAAATTCCTTAACACCCATCAGTTGGTTCCTTTACATTCACCTAGGCTATATAACTGACAGCCATATGTTTGGATCCACGTCACCTAGCACAGTTTTGCCTGACTGCTGGATCTTCCTCCCCTGCTGAGCTCCCAAAGGCAAGACGAGCCTCAGCTCCTCCCTAGTTCTGCCTTTCAGTAACTGTACATGCATCTAGTATGCTTTAACAGCTCTGCTAACAAATAGACTTGCTATCCCACAGCCAATGCTTGCTTAAATCTTTTTTTTTTAACTACTCAAAACAGCTGAACCAACCAATTAATATAGATACTGCAGCAATAAGCACAAAGTTCTTACCATTCAAGCTGATATAAGTGTATTTTAAAGACGATGTTCCTAAACAGGAAGGAATTCAATACAAAGGAAAGAACAGGGCCTTAGCCACGTTAAAACAATATTGCTCCACCACGTGCTGGCGCATTAGTCACTGGTTTTGGAATGAGATGCCTTCTTCCACTTCTGCCAGCTTTGGGCTTTTTCCTCCTACATTTGAGAGCTGGCAGAAGGGTAAGAAAGCACAAGAAGGCAGCACATAAGGAAATTAGCTCTCTATTCTTGTGTCACCTTCAACAGACAAAATATTTATTTGCTTTTGTTGTTTCAAAGTGAGAAGCAGGATTCAATATTCACAAAACTTAACTTGATAAGGATGTGCCTCATTTTCAAAGCTGGCCATTTCAGAAGGCTTTTGAAAGAGACAATGTTCTTTCCAATGCCCACAAGGCACTATAAGTCCCAAGTGGCAATTAATTTTGGATCCTGACTGATGCTCTAATGTTCCTAATATATCAGCTATGCACTAAGCAAAGGACTTCCTTCGTTAAAGGACAGGACTTTTATTGAGGCTATGTTCAGATATGTCTCTGAAAGCTTAAGGAAAAAGCTGAGATGCAGTAACTAAAAATGTTTCAGAGAACACTCATACTATCTTTCTCCTCAGGACTTTGAGTTGTGTAACCTACATTCAACTCTGTTCAGCATACAGCCAGTCAGACCACAGGTTCTCTCTGCTAAGCACAGGAAAGTTTGGCTTAACAGCTGCTGCTTCAGGAAAAACTTTCACACAAGCTCCAGTAAGTAGGGGAATGGGCAAACAACCACAGACACCCCAAGAGCCATAAAACTGCAGTACTATCAGAAAGCAAACCTCAGCAAAACCTGACTAACCATTTCTAGCCTTTGAGATATCTACAACTTAAAAGTCAGACCAGAACACATTCACAGAGGAACCACTGGCAGCACAAGGGGTGCAACAATATTTATTTTCATGTTATATATATATATAAGCTAGGGTCTTAAGGACTTTTGTGATCCTGTTTAGAACTGCGCACTATCTTTGCTATAAATTACTACCCTCACACTTTCATTTCTTCTTATCAGTATGACTCTTCTGCTACAATATTTTGAAGTCTTTTTTTTTCAACTGTACATAAACACAAGCCTCTTCCATCTCTCCTTCAATCTCACTAACCATTTCTTCTACTTTTACAGGATGTCATCACAAAGCCTCCCTTTGACAAGGCCAATTTTAAAGGAAAACATAAGATTACCTCATTAACACATAGCTATCTTTATAAAACTTACGCTTTTGATTAAGAGCTATTTTCAAGCTATCAGACAATTAGTAATTTCATACATTCAGCTGACAGTTTCCCCCACCAGACTGAAATGTCACAGTACTGATTTTTATTTTAAGGCATGGATCAAAATACTTTCAATGGACTCAAAACCTTGACCAAATAAGCCACAAAAGCAGATACATAGTAGTAACACAATGATTAAATTAAAGGCAGTGAGCAAAATGCACAGGTTGTGGTTTGTCTGTTTCTTACAGCAATATATTCCTAATTTTAGATACTTGAAAGCTGTTAACGTAAGATAAACTACACAGATAGCAACTACTTAAGTAGATGTTATTTGGGAAATAATAATTTTAAAAAAAAGCTCAACCACACTCACTTTCTGTGCTAAACTGAAGCCCGTTACGAGCATTTTAGATATCACAGGGAATGGCATATTTGCATACTGCAGGATTAGATACAAGATTGCTGTCAAAGCAACATCTCAGAATATGTTAACTTTGAAATTACTTTTCACCCAGGGAGTAAACTCAAGTTAGCTCTTTTTTCTTAATTCTGATTCAGTTACACAGCTATATGAACTGCCTTTTTTGGAAACCCATCTTTAATAATGCCGGCTTTTCCTTCAACATACTTCACCAGAAGGCAATAATCAAAATTAGGGGGATTTAGCTGCCTCCTTAAAGGTTCAATACAAGACAATTTATGTTTCACAACTGTCACTATTTCACCAACTTTTGACCACAAAGGTGAAGAAGTTAGCATGAAATCAGTCACAATTCCTTTTTTTTGAGAGCACACATCTCTCAATGCAGGTTTCGATCAGCCTCCTTAAGCAGAAGAGACTGTCAGCAAAATAACCACCAGTGTTTCCACATACCTTTATTTTCCTACAGCTATGACATTTCTCTAATTAAAAGATGTGATTAGTAATCTTATCTGAACACAAGATGACTACCTAGAGATAAGGTTCAACAAATCTCTAGAGATCAGTATAGCCTCTTACACATAACCTCTGCAGCCAGTACTCCTGCCAGATTAGAGGCTAGAGCGAGGGGACTAACCAAAAACTTGTTAATGTGTCGGAGTCTTTGTGGAGCTAAGACTGTTAGTGACCTCCTTGAACAACTGAGCTGCTCTTTCCATAGGAACCCAAACAATACGTTGTTAGCTTAACAGTAACAGTTTAACAGTAACTTTTTCTTGAGTTATGTCATCAAGATTGTACTTTGCAGTATAAAAATAAGGAATTATATGCAAGTTCCTTTCCTGTTTCTTGCTCTTCTCTTCAGGGAATAAAGAAACATTGGACCTATCTAGGACAGAGCCTATTAACAGCTTGTCTTCGATTTGAGCACATTATCCCTGCAAAGCAAACATCTGGGCAGCATGGCATCTAAAAAGGCAACCACCCTCCCTCTTCCTTTCAAGGGTCAGTTCTCTTCGTGACCTCACCACACTTGCAATCCTAAGTCTTCTGCATCAGATACCCATTATCTCCCTCCCATTCTTCTGCCTAGGCTCATCCTTCTTTTGCTCTGCTTTAAAGCCAGAAAACCTTCCTTCTGCCTTGCAATCAGTAGTTGCTTCAGGGAAACAGTGCATTTCCTGTCAAATGCCCTGTGAAAATTGGCTCCCTTGGACCTATTAGTCTGCCTGCGTACATCAGCATGACTTAGCTCTGTTTCAGTACTACTGTAAGATATTAACCACTAGAAACAGCAGCTCTTGCAGTACATCAATAGTATGGTGATTTCCAGTATTTCTATAAGCAAACTGACCCTCAGCCTGAATTCTGTCAGTTATCGTCTCCATTCTCAATTTTCTCTTTCATTTTTTATCATTTTAGATATGCTCCTGCCTGCCCCTAGGCCAAGTATTGCTGACTTCTGAAGAGTAGATCTCAGTTCAGTGCCAAACTTGAACACATTTGGGCAGCACCAAGATAAGGATAACAGAGCTTATTTTCCAGAGGTCTACTTCAGCTACTATATGCTCAACAATTCACACAGAAGTCCGGCTTCACTGGTTAAAAATTGCTTGACTAGGTCCCCACCATGAGCTCGCTTCTCCCTCACTCTCCCCATGATATCAACGGCACAACAGAAACATGAATTTTGACTTAGATCTTTATTCTCAATTTTTCTTTAAAAGGCATGGATCCTTGGATGAGAAATGCACCACTTCAAAGGAATTAATTCAGATGTGATTTTAATGTGGATGGTCATACTGCTCTTATGCTGTGCACTGTTCAAAAACCATGAGAACCAATTTCCAACAAGAGCATTTGGAAAACCAGTGAATACTGAAGTTTGAAATATAACTAATGTTTCCAGGTGTTTGTCACCTTTGACATATGACTCCACTATGGAGATAGTTTTGTTTCAGACAATTAGCTATCTGCCCAGCCACCTTTCAGTAAGGAGTCCATTTCACTCCATTAAGAGTTATAGTTTACTACAGAAACAGTTGTTGCATATATTCAGCCAATTTTTATTCCACAAAACAGAAGGAAGGGGACTTACACAGCAATAACGTTCTTTACTATCCTGAGGAGAAGCACCCCTTCATCTCCATGTGGGTCCTTTCTCAAAGGTTACATGACAGCTCAGTTCAGAAAGCTTCTTATTAAAACAGCAATTTTACTTGAATGCTTAACACAGTGCCCATAGCTGGGAAAAATAACAATTAAAAAAAGTGTAGTAACTTAGGTCACTTATCAATATATATATATTTCTAATTAAATCCTTCAGTGTTGTCTACCCTTCCACGTGGGTTTTGCATATGAAACCTAGTCTATTATGCTGTGGAAATCTTCCCTCAACTGAACATACTTTGTCTTTTAGATCTTAATTATGAAGCTTATGAAAGGATAATTAAGCATTTGATTCCTTTTTCCTCCTTGATCTTTGACGTCTTCCTCCACTTAGTTTTTACTAGCATGGCAGAACTAGCATGATGCTCAAGTGCCACAAATCAAACCCCAAGAAATTTAACAGTAGAGTGTACTCGGATTGTCTGTCCAGAAAAAAAAAAGACATCTCCAAGTAAAGTACTTACTTTATGCTTGAAAAGATGCTTCCCTCAACATGTCTATGTAACGATGCAGCTCACATACTTGCCTTGCCTAATATTATATAGTGAATTAATGCATTTCTACTCCCAAAATAACTCTGATGTAACATAGTAATCCTGTGCAGTCTGGTAAAACCAATGTCATCTACTGTCATCCACTAAGGCATTTAATGATAACCTCACATAAACACTAAACAATGATTTAATTGAGCTAGGACCGGGTTTGATTGAAACTGCTACAAAAAGCACTCAAAAACTAGGTAATGCAGCATTAAGACTGCCTGTGGAACCATTATTTGTCAGTGTAGCACACATGCTCTATCACTCACACTTTTCCACAGGACCCCCTACTTATCTCTGTACACGTAACAGACCTCCTATGGAGATGAACACTGATGCCTAGTGATTGAGCTTATTTTCTGTTGGACCTCTGTCTTATTTATTGAGGAAAAGGAACAAAACAAGGAATCACACAAGTGAAGGCAACAATTAACACAGTGAAAAGCCATTCTGGAAAAAGATGTCTATCCCTCCTCTAACACTCATCTCTCCTATAGTTAAGCAAGTCTCACCAAACTAGCAGAACCCAAACCAGCTAGTTTTGTACTCCCATCTCTGAAGATTTGTAGCTAGAGCAGGAGCCAGATTACAAAGAATTAAAAAAACTCCACAGAGAAACAAACTGAAGCCTCAGATACTATGTCGGCTGCAGAAGGCCACAAAACACCTTCCTCTTATCCTCTGTTATGTCAACATACAGAAAAGGAGCAGCATATGCACAGAAAAGAACTAACTACAGGTGGCCCAGACAACTTCAGTTGTCTTCAGCTTCAGGTCACCCATTAAGTGCTCTGCCTTAGTATCAAGATACATCCGTCCTTACCTTCCCACACTCAAACGCAGGGCTCTGCCACTTCAGCGCCACAGCCTAGAGGCCACTTAGAGCATTATGAAGAGCAGCACCTTCTTGCTCTTTGTACCCACTCTTATTGCTTCATTGGACATGAACTACAAGTCATGTCCTGCTTAGATTCTATGTCATGAACTTGCCTACAAGCAGAAACATCACAGATTAAGCAGCTGCCCAGCTAACCAACTGGTCTCTCAAAGGGTTTTTACAGCTTTAACTTTCTAAAAGTGGGTTAACACAGTGGGACCAGCAACATGAACAAATCCACTTCAAAAAATATTCTAGAAAAATAATACTTGAAAAACAGTAGTTCTCACACTTTGCTATATAACAATATATTCCATAAATACAAAGTTTAAATTGGCATATTGTTATAAATCCATGACTGTAGGTAGTCAGGTCATTTTGTTACAAGCTGTTCAGTGCTTAATAGATAAACTGCTGCTTGGAACAAATACTATTTTAGTAATCAAGTACACCAAATTTGCTCAAAACAACCTTGCAAAAACATTTTCAGGCTCCTCTGGAAAAACAAATAAACAAACACACACACACACAAAAAAAAAAAAAAAGGTAAATACAAGCACAACTATTTATACATCTGCCAAACAGATAAAAAGGCAAACATTCTACAGCAGAGAATACAGTAAGAACAGGGAAGGTCTTAAATGTAAGAACAGAACTAACCCTCCCATCCTGGGCGATGAAGGGGAAGACAATTACTGCTTGAAGTCGACCTAATCAATGCTACTATTTTTACCCATAATTTCCTATTACATTTACTATAATTGTACATATATCTATTTTAATAGTAACATTTGGTTTTCTGACAAAGTCAAAGCTTTAACTATATGCAGTTCACCTCTCCAATATAAAGTTTCAAATCAGGTACAGCAGCATGAAAGACCTACTCTTCACTGGCAGCCAGCAAACGCTAAACCACAGAGATTCACATGCACTGGCCCGCTTTCTTGGACTGGAAAAGTCCAGTTTTCAGGCAACTGTATTGTGTGGGTTGCCTCCAATGACCCCAAAACATACAGTGTTGCTCCAGGGAGAAAGAAAGAAAATTTGCTTAACTTGATTTTCATGGCACTATCATTGTCATCTAAGGAGAATACTGCAGAGCACTCTAACATATGAAGTTTTTCCAACATTCTCTTCCACTGCACAAATTTTAAACACTCCAACAAGCTTATTTTTTTCTTTACCACAACAGAAAGCTGACAGCTTCTAAACTGAGGTTTGCAGCAGGGCAGAAAGCAAGTCTTTTTGGACAGCTAACCATCAATTCTTAAATGTTCAGGTTATCACAACTTTTTACATACAGGTCAACAGAGGCAAATTTACTGTTTCTTGAAGAAGCTGGGGAGATAAAATATATACCCATTTTTAAATTCACAGTTCTAATAGCTACTAGCTCTTCAAAAGAAACACAACAAAAACCCAGCCAATAATCTACTTTTCCAGGGAGTTAAACAGTGCTGTAACAATCACCATCAAGAGACGATCAGACTTCTCAGCTCTGCCTATTTAAGGCACCAGAAAGTCATCTCACAAAGCCTAACACAAGCCTTCACCTGATGCCCGCTGTAAAGCTTAATAAAAACATCCCAACCAAACCACCAAAAAAAACGCCAAAACAAACAGACAAAAAAACCCAGAAAGTGTTACACTACTCAGTTATTAAGTCACACAGGTTCAAATTTAAATGTACATTTAGTTCTTCAAATCCCACCCAGAGTTCAACTCAGTAAACTGATCTATTTTTAGCTTTTGACTCTTTTGGACATTTCCTTCCTTCATCTGGGTAAATGCGTCACAGCTTCTCAAATGTTTTCCCTTTGGCTAAGGAAGGATGCGTCTGATTCCAAGCTTTAAAAAAAAAAAAGTTTACAAACACACCCTGAGTGGTTATTGCTGGCAGAGTTGTACCCTTGTTCCAAGTTAAGAACAGGCAAATTTGACACTGTACTATAAAAGATACCACTCTTTCTGCACGGACAGGTAACAGCATGTCATGGCTAACTTCTGCAAGTATCACCACTAGCCAAACCATGTTTTATCTCTTTCTTATAATCTGGCTTGCCTTGGCTCTGCTGCCTTGATAATTCAATAGATCAAAACAGTAGAATTTTTCCATAATGGTAAAAGAAATTAAATTCAGGTTTGTAACCTTCTGCTCAGCCACCAAGGCAAGAAATTCAGTCAAGTGAGGGTCCTTGTTTTCCTCCTAAAGACAGTCGTCACCTACATTTGGAGAAGCTGGTATCTTAACATTTATTTAATTAATTTAAAGCATTAATGAGCCAACCAAGTACTTACAAGATAATACGTTATGGCTGACTTCATCTTTCCATCTGAAAAAGTGCCACTGTCCTAATAAACTTTAATTTGGCTTGTCATTGTTGTCTTTGCAGAGGCCTGGCTCGCCTAATCCCCTGTCAGTTAAGCAATGCACAGCACTGACTTCCACTCTGAACTTCACAAGCCATGGCAAGTTCATCGACTAACCTTACCTGCAGAAAACAAGTACCTGAGGCACACAAAATGTGACTTCAAGGTATACAAAGCTTCTTTTGCACATCTTGAAGTCACATTTCTGTGTGCAAAGCATTAAACTACTGCTCTAACTGTCCTATTTCCATTATTTTAGGACCAACAAAACTGGACTTGCTAACTAACATCAATAAAGCAAATAAATAAATGAAGAAAGGGATAAAAGCTTGGAAAGTAAAGCTTTAAATTAAAAAAAAAATAAATCATGGCTATTCAGTTTCTTTAGCAGAGAAAACATACCCTGTTTTATCTCCTTATAACAACAGACAGAAGGAAACCTCTAAAGACAGGGGTTTACATCTTCTTAAGTCTGATCTTCACTGCACTATGTACTATCAGACTTTGCGCAGAATAGGACAATTCAGTCAACTTCTTTTCAATTCACCTTGATTTGCTGACAGCTTTCTACCTTTTTTCTGCGCCTTCAGCTGCGGATACCTATTCCTTTAATTCCAGAATTACAAAAGTTCAAGACATTTCAACTTTAGCCGAATTCTTTTAGAAAAGGTTGGAGCATTTTTATGATCTCAGAAAATGATACAATCTTTGCACTCAATGCTGCAGAACCCAACATGTCCAAAAGGTAGTGGCATGATAAACATTTAAAAAGTGAAAGACTTACTACCTTAACGCTGGTACAAAATTATACCAACAGTGCACAGCCAAGTCTAAACAATGGGTACAGAAAAGTCCATTGCATAGCCTAAAAGGTTAGCCAAGTTAACATTTAGTATTTTAACACTCCTTTTATTCTAACTCTCTTCTTGGGATGTTCTTGGTGTATTCTCCTGCTATTCTCAATGCATCCCCCTTTTATTATCTGTGCCAAGTTTTAAGAAACATCATTTCATCCCAACATTTAACATCTGCTTGGGCTCTGAAAACTAGCAATCCCCAAGACTTCAACATTTGAGACTTGTTCTTCCAAGAAATCTCAGCAATAACATTTCTCATTGTTTAACAGACTCAAAATTATTTACCAGCTAAGTGACCACCACAAAGCTTAGTGAAAATACTCTGACCAAATGCCTTGACAAAGTATCTCACAGGGCTGCAGGTTTCACTGATGCACAAAAATGCAGGAATTCAGTATAAAATCTACAGGTTTGGGATGTGAATTCACTGTTTTATGCAAGAAGTGAGGTAAGGACTACATACAAACAAGCATATATTTAACAAGTCTTTGTGAGCCCTACTGGCTGTAGTATACTTCCCTGTTCATTTTTAGCACTTAGGAAATCTCACTTCACTATGATCCCAGACCCTTCAGCCTCTAATTGCTAAACAGTTACATAGGAAGCTAACCACAAAAATCACTACTGGTTGTTTACACAATCTGCAGACACCTCACGAATAACTATTGCTGCTCATACATGCACTAAGACAAGGAAACATGAGTAATTAAGCTCTGGGTAGTTTCACAGACAACTGGAACGCACTGGGATTACTTACAATAGCTCCTTTCAGCCTCAGCTGCCCAGAATACTTTCTCCAACTTTTTGTTACGAAGATTCATTGTGCAACCTCAGCTTTCTAAGCTACATGGAGTATTTAGTTTGACAGTGTATACATGCCACACATACACCACCATGTACGCTGGTAAAACAAACCTTCCTGAATCTCAGACTCATGTTATGACTGTTACACAAGCCGATAACATTAACCTCTTACATGGATTTGTAGGAATTATCTAAGCACTCTGTTGAAATACTATACTATAGAACATACCAAACAAAGCAAATTACTGGCATATTTTGAGTGCTGGAAGCCTGTACTTTTCTTCCCACCATTTACATCTTGCTTCCTTATCATCTTAGGCCCTGAAACACAAAAAATGTTAATGAATTTTCACATCTTCCTGTAAAGGTTTCTTTTTCCTCCTAATTAAAAAAAAAAAAAAAAAACAAAAAAAAAAACAACCACCTTAATTACAAAACAGTAATACTTCAGCAAGGCCCAGGTTATAAAATACTACATCCAAAGCACCAGCAAGATGCACAGTTCTGCACTGCTCAGCAGGAAAACCTGTTACATATCTGCAGTGGTTTTTATTAACCTGCGCTACTGCCAGCTATGCACAGCAGTAACAGTGACACAGGAGATGAAACAAATTTGACTTAATGATGTGAGAAGATTCCACTCAATAGCCTTGTAAAACAACCCTATTTTTTAAACAAATGCACAAAGACAATTAAGCTATCTCCTCCTCCTCTGGGCAACTACAGGAGGCTGGGATCAACAGCTCCAGTTTCAGGTAAGTTAAAGCAGGTATTTGGCAGAGAAGTCACTGGAAAGGTCTTTGTACCTTCAAAGCAGAGCCTTGTCACTCAAACTGTGTGGTGAAACTTTGGGGACACAACTCATTTATGACCCCTGTATATCAATATAACAACCTACACTAGAGGCTGAAAATCAGATGCTTTAATGTACTGTAGTGTCTAATGCTAAACGCACTTGAGTTGTTCCTTGTCATTCCAATTCCTCCTCCTCACTACTGGGTAAGTGATCTGTTTTCTCAAAACAGCAGTATCCTTCCTGAAGGAATATGACTCAGCTTTGCAGATCATCACTATTACTTCACCAGTAGTCTACTTTTTGGTTTTGCTGCATCAAGAAAAATGCTAACTTAAACAAAGATGCTTCTCCAAATCAAGCAAATTTCTTTATGAGAACAACCAAGTAGATGCAACCATTTCAGCCATTAGATTTAAAACAGCCTGCTATGACCTTCAATACATTTTTATTTTACCCATTAGCCTTTTTCCAAAGTAGACTTAGTTCTCAACAACACACATAAAAATTAGTTTCCTTTGTTTTCCTTAAAATAACCCGTTTTCAGAAGAATATCCCTCAAACACCGGAGCAATTCCAAAGTTTCAGTGTGTCTTTCCTATTTTTAACACCTGCTGACCACAAACAGCCATTTCAGTGATCTCACCTCCTTCTTTAAGCTGCAGACCAAAATCACAGCGCAGTTTCACCCTATTAATAAACTGACATAATAGTCTGCATCTAAACAGGCCCATTTGTTGACACCAGAAGTTTTTTTTATTTTTAATTGAAAAAGACTATTAATATTTTCTCTTTATATTGGCATAAGGAAAGCTTTTCCAAGTTTTTGTTCAGGTTTTTTTTTACCTAGATGATCATCATTATACATGGAAAAGTTTATGGAAGCCACACATTTCATATTGAAATTTCATGCTAAGTTGCTGTGGGACACTTTTAATTGGAGAGAAACCACTTCTCCAAGAAACATTTACTACCCACCTTGTCTACACAGTGACCAAGGTCTGCAATTATTGAAAACCTCAGCTGTACTAAGTCTCTTCCTACTTCTGTCAGCTCCCTTCTGAGCACATCAGCACTTACGCTAGCTCAAACGAACTCCCAGGAATGGGCCCGGCTTTTCTCTGATTCCCATTTACCTTCCTCTCCAAATGTGCACTTAGTTTATCAACTGTCAGCTTTCACAGGTGTTACAAGTAAATCTCTGCCCCTCCCTTAGGAATATTCATGACTACTGCCTCTGACTCTTTCGAACACACCCTAACCTCTAACATTCTCTATCTTTGCTATCCCCAGAGAAGTCTGGCTGTTGTACTCTAAAACAAGCTGTACAACAGCTGCTACATTTCATACTACAGTGCTCTGCGCCCATCTTCATTGTTCCAAGAAACATCAATCCAACAATGCTATATGCAGAGTAACTTCCCCATTGTAACTTAATTGTTTCTGTAATTTTTCTTCTGCATACCAAGATCTATCAAGTTATGACATTTTTCTATGGCATTTTTTTTAAAACATCACTTTGCCCTAACTTTTACCATCTTATTAAATTGGATGCTGTTGGAACTGGATTCAAAACTTGAGAACCAACTTCTTTTTCAGCTGGGGTCAACCAGCACAAAACAGCGACACTGCTGCAACCTTCTTACTGACTGAATCAACTTGAATTAACAGATTCTTGAAAAGCTGACACAACACATTCAGTTTCTTGCTGTTTACTTTATTTTAATGCAAATGCTGTTGTCACAATAAGCTGCATGAAAGAACAGCAACTTGTTTCATACTTTGCATTTTCTGCATCCTGACCATTTCTTAGAACCCCCAAACACACCTCAGCTCCTTACAGCCACAGGGCCAAGAATCAATACTTGCAGAGGACAGCATGGAGATATCACATGGCATAACACCAGTGCTGCCTGCCAACACTTCACTTTTGGCTTCATTATTAGATTATTTTTGTTAGACATTTGTCACTACTCTGTAGCTACTCCAACTGCCATGCCAAGAAAGCCATACAACTTCAGCACTGACAACCTTCTCTGGAAGTTAGCTGCTATACATCAAGGAGACAGTGCTCCTCTAAGAAGGTTCATCTATCTTAACTTTGTACACCTCTGTTCTGCTTCACGGATTTAAACAGAAAACTTGACTTCTCCTTCATGTTTGATGCCTAATATGAAAGCTATCTGCCTGTGATCTAAATGTTAGAGTGGTTTTTACTAGTAAAATGCACAAAAGAAAAAATTTGCTGCCTTTTAACAGTATGCTTGCTTTCTCTTTTCCATGTAATCTCCCCCGCCCTTTTCTTTCCCTCTTCCCCAGAGACTTTCTGCTACAGTAGCATTTTTAATGTCTACTACAGGCAGTCAACTTTCCCAGCCACTACCACACAGGACACTAATGTGGAGCAAGCAAGGCAACAGTGTATAACAATATGATTGACACCACTTGGAGTACAGCATGACTCCCACACAGAGTACTGTGTGCAGTTCTGGTGTTCCCAACATAAGAAAGACATGGAGCTACTAGAGCAAGTCCAGAGGAGGACTATGAGGATGATCAGGGGGCTGGAACACCTCCCATATGAAGACAGGCTGAGAAAGTTGGGGCTGTTCAGCCTGGAGAAGAGAAGGCTGCACGGAGACCTCATAGCAGCCTTCCAGCATCTGAATGGGACCTACAAGGAGGCTGGAGCAGGACTCTTCATCAGGGACTGTAGCAATAGGACAGGGGGCAATGGGTTCAAGCGTAAAAAGGGGAGATTTAGATTACATACAGGGAAGAAAATATTTACTGTTGGGATTGGTGAGGCACTGGAACAGGCTGCCCAAGAAAGCTGGGAACGCTCCGTCCCTGGCAGTGTTCAAGGCCAGGTTGGATGGGGTTTTGAGCAACCGGGTCTAGCGTGAAGCATCCCTGCCCATGGCAGGGGGGTGGAACTAAATGATCTGAAGGTGCTTTCCAATCCAAACCATTCTATGATTCTATGATCAGAAAGAAGTAAAACATAGGTGCCACCTCTGTAAAGGTGAAACTGCAAATTTCTGAGTAAACCTTCTGGTTTTTAACTTTACAGTATTATTTGTTGTGATTTAAGGAAAAAAAAATCAATTACATTTTCATGATACTCATTAATAACTCTTATATGATCTCAGCTACTCAAGCAATTATCAGCCCAGGCTGCTACAGGCACATTTGATTGAACCTAGGATGATCCAAGTCTCGAATCACTAAAATGTGCAGAAGTCTTCAACTATAGATCTATAATCACAACAGATTTCATCATTCCACTTTCCTAAAATACTCACATGGACATTTTTGTACCAACATACATCTCAAAATGAAGTTTTAAATTCTCTTATCATTAAACTTACATTAAGAAGGCGGGAAAGAGTAAGTGTACAATATTAGAACTGGGTGCTATTCAAAGCTATCCTGGCTACTGGCCTGTTCTCTGACTTCACCTCAGGAGAGGTAGCACACTGAATTTTTTATTTAGGACACCCTTCTCTCTCCAGACCCACATCCATTTTACAGACATAGCCTCCTCCTGAGCAAGGACTGCTGCCACCTGCATAGATTCGGTTTTAGATGGAAAATCCTCCACCTTTTTGTTTTCCCAGATTAAGTCATGAAGTACAAGTTATATTCAGATTTGCTCTGGCAAAACTTGGGTAGTTATTCACACTAGTGACAAGACTTCCAGGGCCTCTTGTTTCATCTTTGTTTTTTAAGCATTTCTTTCTCTCCAAAAGGTCCCTGTCCCTTGATCTATATTGTGCTCCTTCTGGAAATGTGCAAAGTGTTCTCATAAACAGGTGGTGACAACACAGACCTCCTCCATGGCTTTAAAACTGTATGATTTACCCATAAATTAATGCAGCTTCTGCACATTTTGCAGAAGCCACTCACAGTAAGTGTATCTTACAGGAAATAACACCTGTTTTTACTGTTAAACTGTGAAAAGTCATCAGTTGATAACTACAGTATCTGGGGGGTTTTTTTTCCCCCATAAGATTTACCAGAGTCATTTATAAAGGCACTTGTGTTATACTATCTAGCCCAGAGTTGACTGAAGTGCTTACAAGCCTTTTTATCTGCACCCTTTGGTATTCACAGATTTCTCCATCATCCCAGAAAGGCAAGTTTAGTTACGAAACACACAATCAATATCTCTTTTACTGAGATGAAAACAGTTTTATTCTTTATGCTCAAAACCAAAATTTATTAACTTCAACAAAAATTCTTTGGTTTGCAGGACACTGTTATAACAGCACAATTGAAACCTAACAGACAGCCCCCATTCTTTCTTCCTAACAAGGTCCATCAATAGTACCCTTCCCAAACTACTGAGAACTCAAAAGCTGCAAAGATGAAGATTTGAGCAGCAACAAAAGAACAACCACCAAACAAAACTTCTGTAGGATTACTGCCCTGTAAGCCATTTGATGAAAGCCCCTCCAACTTTGCTCATGTTAGACATTTTCAGTCATTCTAAATACAAAAAACTTTAAGTTGAAACTTAAATACATTTTGAAAAGTTTTCTCTTAATACCTTTCTCAAACAGAATAGATCCTCTATATTAACTCATGTATTAACATGCCTCTATGCAGCCATTTACACTCTGCATCTCTGGGTTTTCATACAGTAACAAGTCTGCTTTTCCATAATTCTAAAGGACTTTACCACTCCTTTCAAGTCACACCAGTGCACTTTTTAGTAAGAAGAGATATTTGTCTATGCATCTTCAGCTCAAAACATATCACTTCTGTCAGTTTTCATGGTCATCTCTGATCTCCAATTTAGGTACAAGACAGAAAGACACTTCCTACAACCCCTCCGTTTCTTCATCTTAGCACTCTACTTCGTAGCAGTTTTATGTTTAAGCCTGTTGTGAAGAAGGTGACAGATGTAACAAAGTGCTCTTGTCTTTTCAACTTCAAATAATAAGATTTAGATACCAAATAGGTAACGGAAAGCAAGTTGCCTCAATTTCTTCCAATTCCAATAAAGGGATTCCTCATTAAAATTCAAGACACGCAATCTTTATGTTTTCATACTACTACCTCACTTGCAGTTCAGCTGCTTTCTTCACTTTTCAATTGCAACTTATTTCCACAACAACTCAGAGTGAATTTACATTTACATAACCAAAGTGAAAACTGGAAATGTACACATTTCAAGTGAGGTGAACCTAGTTGCTGTTCAATATCCTAACAAAACATTTTCCAAATAATGAAACTGTTCTTTAGGCTACTTGAATTCTCCTTGAGGCTCAGTCTTACAAAAGGACAGGAGGAAAGCCAACAACCCTGCTGGCAGCTCAGCTGACCAATTAGAACTGATTGTTTAGGCAGGTTTTTGTTGTTTGTTTGGGTTGTTTTGTTGTTTTTTTTCCTCCCCCACTGGAATACATTGTAATATTTTTACTCATTTTCTCTTTTAAGTAACAGCTACAGCTTTGCTGACATTCTCTGCAAGTGACAGGAAAAAGGAAGCATTTGTCATTGTAAATACTGTAAAGAGAAAACTATTTTGTCTGCTCCCATGCACACCAAAGTTTTTTGCTTGTTCATTGATTGCTCTGTCCATTGTGTTCCACTGAAAAAACCCCGTGCCTCCTGTTCAAACAATGGGAAGCACCGGAGATCTCTTAATAGACCCTTTCCTTGTTAGAGTGGATCATGTACAGAGGCAGAATTTGAAGAGCTCTTCCCAGTATCAAACATCCATGAGAGATGCCAGAACATTTTCCAGCATATGTCACAGCCCAGGCTGAACCAGATAACCTCCACATGTAAAACAGATATGAGAATGCCAGTTGCTAAATACATTCTAAGATATTTTTGATAAGCATTTCACATGTCCTTCTATTGGTTTAAGATTTTTGGTTCTGTTAGACTAAGCTCAGTGCAGCTTCCCTGTCATAAGAAGTTATCAGTATCAGAAGTCATCACTGCACCAGTTACAAGCTTATCAAATCTGTGTCATCCCTCTACCCACACATAAATGTGGAAGTTGACTATTAATACAGCTGGCAGGGTCTTCTAAAACTGCAAGATTACTACACATGTATCCATTTGTAACTACACTAGGCAGACTGTAAATCTACTATTGTAATCCATCATTTTGCTTTCAACGGGATTTTTTCCTGAGAGCAACAAAGCTCAGTCCTTCTTCCACGATGAAACCCACCAACACCAGCATCTTGACTCGACAAGGAGTTTCACAATCATTACTGTCACGTGAAACAGGTTGCCGAGGGAGCACCAGGCTCTTCAGAAAGGACGCAGCCCCCTGTTCAGACCGTCTGTCCAAGCAAATGCAGCTCTGAATCCTGTTCCAGGGATGCCTGCTGCAAATCACACCTCCTCCTTCACCCTCATTAAACCAAACACTTCCAACCGCAAGCACCAACCACAGGCAGCACTGATTATGCCATTTCCCACTTCCCTCACGGACTTCCTTTAAAAACCCAATTAACACAGCTTTTATCATTATTAGCAGCACTGCCATCATTTTTTTTATTTTTTTTTTTTAAACACACTGTATCGGCAATCCCCCTCATCTTTCCAGCGGTGAGTCTGCATTTTCCTCGCTCGCCGCTCCTTTTTAGGCATCCGAACGGAGCAAGTGCCCAGCCCTGCCCTGCCGCCCCGCCCGGGAGCGATGGCCGGGGGTGCCCGGAGCCGCGGGCGGAGCGGAGCGAGGGAGAGAGGGAGGAGCCGCCGCCGCTCGGGGGAGGGCAGCCGGCACCGGAGGGAGGCTCAGTCGCCGCCCCGGCTGCCGGCAGGGCTCCGTGTCCGCTGCCGGCGGCTCGTGCGTTCTGGGCAGCCCTGCCTCCCCTCCGTTCCCGCCGCCATTCCATAGTGGACAGTGTCTCGGTGGCGGGGACAGCCGCCCTCCCCGCCCGGTTGCGTGCAGAGAGTAAACACCAAGGGAGAAGGCGGCCTCCATTTTTTTTATCCCGGCAGCCTGTCAACAGGCTCCCCCCCTTTCCCCTCCGCACCGAGCCTGGCTTCCCAGCCCGGCAGCGCCCAAGAGCCTTTGCCGCCCGGCTCCCGCTGCTGCCCCTCCTCAGCTGAGGCAGGGACACCCCTGATCGTGGGGCTTCGGGTTTTGTCTTTTTCTTTCCCTTCTCGCTATGAACAGCTGCTTTCAGTGCTGCCCTCTCCCACCCCGACCCTCGGCAGCCACCCAGCAGCACGGTACCGGCGGAGCTCGACTAGAGGCGCGTTGCCTTTTATAGCGGTGTCATCCCCTCATCCCTGCACGCCGGCCTTCCGGGGGGGCCAGCCAGCGCGACCCGCAGCAATGCAGCGCGCCTCTCCCCTGCTCCGCTCACCCTCCCCGACCCTCCGGCATCGAAGGCTGCCCGCGTCCCGCTGCGGGACGTTATCGGGGGCACCGGGTCTGCCCGGTACCAGGTGGTGAAGCTCGGCACCAGTAACGCGCCCGTTATCGGGCCGTCATGGGAAGGAAAGTCACACCTGTCACCGGCGGCACTGTCTCGGGGCAGCAGCATGCACTCGCCCCGCCGGGCCACACCAGGCCGCCCACCGCACCCATTTTCACGCATCGTTTCTGACGACAAGGGTGGCGTCCCGCCAGCAGACGAAGCCCCGCTGCCTCTGGCATGGGACGAGGGGTCACGGCTTTTTCCCCACTCCCCGTTGCCACCCGGGCAGGCCGCCCTGCGCGGCCGAGCCCCGCACCGCCGCCTCCCAGAGGAAGCGCGGCGGCGCACCGCTCGCACAGGCACTGCCGAGGGCGAGCCTTCCCCGCGGCCACCTGACAAAGCCGGCTGCCCTCGCCTCTTCTCCCAGCGCCAGGAGGAGGACGTTGCTTCCTCCACCTTTCTCGCCATCTCCAGCCGCTGCCCCTTCCCCCCCCCCCCATTCCTCCTTGGTGAGGGCAGGGGCCGCACTCACCAGATCGGAAGAACGCCGCGATGTCCGCCGAGTCCTTGGCCGCCTCCTCGGCCCCTTCCCCCGCGCCGCTGCCGGCCGTGGTGGCGGCGGAGGTGGCGGTAGCGGCGCTGCTCATGGCTGCTGCGTGTGGCGGCCGCTCCTCCGGGCGAGACCTACCGCCAACCCCACCGCCCCCTCCGCGGATCCCGGCTTCACCTCCGGGCGAGAGCGGCCGTTAGGGCGGCAGCCGGAGAGTGCAAGCGATGCGGAGCGGCGGCGGGCGGCCACGGCGAGCGCAGGGACATGAAGGTATGTGCGGAATGGCAGCTCCGTGAGCGCCCACCCCCCGCAGCCACCTAGGAGGCGGCGTGTGCATGCAGGGAGTCAGGGCGGGCGGGCGGGAGGCAGCCGGAGTGCAGACAATCGCGGGAGGAGGAGGAGGGCGACGACGACGACGACGGCATGGGAAGGGCCAGCAGTCCGCGCAGGCAGCACCCGATGGGCGGAGAAAGAAGGAACCGTTCCAGCCTCTTTTTTTCCCTATTTTTTTTTTTTTCCGAGGGAGCAAGGAGCGAGCCGGAGCAGCAGCAGCTGCGCTAGCCGCCGTGCTGCCGGTGGCCGCAGCAACCGCCGTCCTCCATCTTGGCTAGGAGGCGGAGGAGGAGGAGGAGGAGGGTGGGAAGGGGGAGCCGGGAAAGGAAGCGAGTCCCCGCCCGAGGAACAAGGGCGGAGGAGAGCGGGGTGGGGGGGATCGGGAATCTCCGGCTGCGTCCGGCGCCGGTCGGGATGGGGCGGGGCAGGGCGGTGCAGGACGTCAGCGCTCCCGCCGAGACCCCACCCCGTTGGCTGGGGCGCGGCTGCCGGGGGTACCCGGCCGGGGTGGCGCGGGAGTCGCTCGGGGTGGGGGGCGCCAGGGCGCCCGGAGGTCGGTGGCCCATTTAGTTATGTATGTATGCATTTTATCTGTTTATTTTCAGCCGCTTCCGACTGACTTCCGCCTTCGCACGCTGCTGCAGCCCCGCTGTCACGGCTTTACCGGGGCGGAGATAGAGCCTGGGGGGGTCCTGAAAAACCCGGTCCGTGCCCCACGCTGCTGCCGCTCGGTGCGAGGTCACCGCGGCCGGATCGGCGGCTCTCCGGGGGGTCGTGCCCGCTGAGAGCTCCGCTGCCCATGGTCTGGAAGGAGGGGCACTTGCGGCTGGAAGGGAAAATAAGCAAGGTGCGCAAATGTTTAGGAAAGGGGCCTTTGAAAGGCAGGCGGTGAGGCACAGGTGCAGGTTGCCCAGAGGCGCTGTGGATGCCCCATCCTTGGCAGTGTTCAAGGCTAGGCTGGATGGGGCTTGGAGCAACCTGATGTAGAGGAAAGTGTCTCTCTCCGTGATAGCGGGGTTGGAACTAGATGACCCCTAAGGTCCTTTCCAACCCAAACCGTTCCATGATTCTATAATTGGGATCAGTATTGTTGATGTATTTTCTTCAGTAATCACAGGGACACTTAAAAACATGTGCTGTGGACCAGTCCCATTAACATGCAATACACAAACAGCTCATGATGGAAAATGCAATCTGGTACTTGCTTAAGGTGCATTTCAGTACAATCACACTTTTCATGTTAAACTGCCAGCGTAAGATTGCATGCAGGTAAGTTTGAAGAGAGTAGCAAAGCAGGCAATTTAGGAGTTGCACAGATTGATAAAGCAGAGTAGCGCATCTCAAATGCTGGTGGTAAAAGATCAGAGACATTGCTTGTTGGCACAGTTGAAATTATAGCTTTAGGAATTAAACTCTTAAACCTTTCATAAGTATTAAAAGCTAAGGTAACTTCCAGACAAATGTGATTATGTTCGTTTATCACAGTCAGATGATATGGAAGTCGTCCACAAGGTTCCTAAGGTTTGTATTCATCTGAAGTTGTGCAGCTTGACGAAGAAGCTTTTGTGCCACTACCTCTGCCTAATTTCTGTTGTAGAGAAGAGATTAGTTTGAAAAGATTTTTTTTTTTTTCTTCCAGGCAGTGAGCACAGGAAAAAGTTCCAAATTAGCACCCCACTGACAGAAGTGTCTGCAATGTGAATTCCTTTCTAGCTGGCCTAGCACCATCCACCTAGCAAAACACATGACTGGGACAAATGCTGCTGTTCACTAGCAAGCAGTGAGTTGACCTGGGAGTAGGAATGGGATATTGTACACCTGCAGAGAAAAAGCTGCATAAGAATGTAAGAAAATTGAATGAGTGAATGGCAAGAGTTAACATAGTGAGTAAAGAAAAATAAGCCTGCTAGAATCTCCATAATCAGTGACTCGAGAGCAAGAGGTGCTCAAGATTATTTGTTTTCTGAATATAAATGAAGACTTCGATATGCTGTGCAAATTTGGAAAAAAGCTTCAGAAGACTGTTCATTAGCTATTGAAACTAAGATACTGAAAGTCTGTTTCCAATTAGTTGTCTATCCAGCATACCGTACAATTAGTCAGTGGGTGCTAAAAAGCCAATGTTCATATGAGCAATCCTGAAGGTTATGTGACTGAAGTTTGTTCCTTCCCTTGTTCCCTTCATCTACTGAATTACAGGAGATGCTGATTTTGTTTTATTCTAATGCATGGATGCCCTGAGGCATGTCCTCCACTACGAGAGCTGCTCATAACTGTGAAAGTGATTGAGATCAACTAGTTGCAATTTGGAGTTCTTCACTTGCAGCAAAGGTGGCCCTTACAGAAAAAGCTTGGACAGCCAAATATGTTCATATCCTTTGCAGCATTCAGAGGAATTATTGCAATATGGTTGTGTTCATGCTAATGTTCAGGATGTAAGTTAAAAGACAGAGACAAAGATAGAAAAATGACATTATGACAGAATTACTCTAGCACACTGTAATAAAACAAGGATTTCATTTCCAGGTATCCATCTTAGATGTCAAATACAAGATTTAATATTTTGACATTGGAAATTAAGTTTCTTAGTCTTGTTTTTCTTGATCATTTTAGGCTTGAAACTTAAAAAAACCTGCAACCAAGTTATGAATGGTTTATGTAGAGAACGTTGCGCATTGAAAGGTTCTGTGTGTGCATGAGTTTGCCTACTTTGGAAGCTTGTCATTAAGGATTAGCCATATTCTCCATCCTCAGCTCCTACTTTGCCTGTGTCATTTTTTGTCAGCCTGCAAGTGTTTCTGCAGTAATTGCAGTGGTAAGTGTAGGAAAGGAAAAAGTATGATTTTTCATGTAAAAGATATTTTAAGGGTGCTGTGACTTGCTAACTATCACTAGTGTTAAGACCAAGATTCAAATTTTTAAAAACTAGAGATGCATGAAATCGTGCTTAAGTTCTGTATCTACTTTTTACACATGTATAAAAGCATTTAATTTTATGTAAGCGAATTATTCTAAAAGATTTACACCACAGTAAAATAAATGCCATAAGGGAGGTGTTGTTTTATTTGAATGACCTTTTTTTTTTCCTTATGTTGTGTATTATTCCTGTTAAATGGTCACTCTGAATCAGTATATCAATGCACAAATATCTTTATTCCTGTCAAAAAAGGTCTCTTGTGAGGAAAGAAGCTTGCCTAGTGTCTAACCTTCAGTATCTAGGCTGAGAAGTGTCACGTCACTTCATGTTTCATCCCTAAAGGAATACACAGGCTGGATACTGGTTGAGTTCTTTTCCTGCAGCAGGCACTGTCCACTTAACAAAGAAAACAAAAACCAAGTTTGCCCCATCTGTATGGGGCAGCAGCTAGATTTAAAATCCCTGATATTTACAAGCTTTCAGAAGAAGTAAACTAGGAACTCATTAGTCTGAACAAGCTACCAGACAGGAGATCATACTGGCCTTGGTGGTCAGTCTGAGTTGTCTCCTTGCTCAGAACCAAAAAAGGCTTAGATGATTATAAAAAAAAAACCAACCAACCAAACAAACAAAAAAAACAAAACAAAACAAAACAACAAACCAACAACCCCACCCCAAAGAACACAAAATCCACCTCACATTCAGGTTTTTACAGTGGAGTTTTCTTCTCAGTTGTTGACAAGCTTTGCTGTAAATTTCATAGACCAAAATACAGGACATGCAATAGAGTGAGTTCAAGACTTCCGCATCAAAAATGC
The DNA here is from genome assembly GCA_009867235.2 of Psittacus erithacus. Lineage (NCBI taxonomy): Eukaryota > Metazoa > Chordata > Aves > Psittaciformes > Psittacidae > Psittacus > Psittacus erithacus. The sequence goes on from WYDI02041912.1 coordinate 52,862, forward strand.
TTGAAGAGAAAATACACATGGATTTCTCTTTAGCCTATAAGAACTACTTCTTAAAAACATTATCTTCCTTCAATAGGCTTTCATGCTGTTCCAGATCTATAAAGCAAGACAGAAGCATTTGCAGGAAGTAGGAGGGAAGGCCATACCAGTTGCTACTGTTCTTTTAAGATGACAATGCTTCTTTTAAGTTTGTAGCAGTTAAGGAAAGTAATCAAAGTTATTAATGTGTACTACCTCCAAGTTGTTGTCTGTTTTCTCATCTAAATGGTGCTTTTGTTATAGCAACATTTGTCAATTTCAAATTATTCTCCAAGCACAAGATGCATCTCTTTTATCTGCAGACTAGCACTGAGGCATTTTCCAACTGTTATCATTATTATCTCCCTCTTTCCTGCAGAAGCATCCATGTCTTTTTGAAAAGTTGTCTTGAGCTGCGCCAAGCCTACGTGCTCCACTTCCTTATACTGTAAAATCAAGTTCTAGTTTCAGTGTATGAGTTCTGGCAGCTTTTGGAACTTCTGCCTTTGCCACTTCATTTTTTTGTTTCTACTTCTCTGAAAAACAGTAAAAGTTTTTAATGTCTGATAGCAGATGAGCCACCTATCACCTGTGTAAAATATTGCCAGCCTACTTAAAAATATATTTTCCATACTTCCACTGGTAAGATCTTCCACATTGTTCCATATCTTTATGAACTTAGAGCAGTACTGCCATCAGGACGTAACATTTCACAGATCCTCGGCAGCTGCAAGGAGAGGTTTAGTGCACTTAAGTAAAAGCCTGTAAAGAGACAGCATTTGATGGTCACGATGGCTGAAATTTTACTGCTTATGTGGTCATGACTATCAAATCTTAAGCAAAGAATTGAGCAGGTTTTTAATAACCTACAGACCAACTTGTGTGTTTTCACATATCACTTACCAAAAATGTTAACCATCCTGATTTTATTTATAGCCAAACCACATTTTTTTTTAGTTTCTCACCATTTCAATGATGTGATATCTCTATAAAAATCCAGCTCCCAGTTCTGCTATATGGCATGTACTAACTTGTCAATGTCAGGGACACTTCTGTTATGTGTAGAAATTACACCAGCCGTCTGATGTTTTATAGACTATTGGTGGTCTATACACCATCTGTTGACTAACCTCAGTCTAATGAAGTGTTGGCTTTTCTTTTTACACTTAAACACTCATAATGCTACATTATTGTACAATTATTGGTGGCTGAACCACGCGGCAGCATCTCAAGCAAGTCATCCCATTGCCTTTGCTATCCAGGTTTTTAGAAAAACTTGTTTTCTCCATGAGGAAGTATTCATACACATAAATGGACACACGCATGCACACCCTAATTTCAGATTTTCTGTCACTAGCATTAATGTTGAAGCCATATTGAACTTTCAAAGAGTATTTTCCTATTTGTCCAAGATTTCCTGGGCAGAAATATGTGCAGTGCTTCAGTCTTTCTGAAAGAATTGAACTTACTGTGCCTGGTTGAAAATAACATGCACATTCATTATAAGCTCACAGCCTAGATGGATCATATCCAGCAATCCTAACAGTCAGACAATGCATGCTAAGCCTCTATGGGTGATTTACTCCTCCTTTTTAATCAGTTACCCTTGAGATGCCATGACCTTTATTCTGCTTGTAAAAAACATTCCTTCTGATATTCTGCAGTGTGGTCCTCACTCTACAACAGCTGAAATTATATATTCTTGATCATCTAACATTGTCATCCCTGAATTTTCAAAGGCTAGGTTTTGATTAAGATATGGTTTCAGATAACTAAAGAAGAGGGATATGGAGTTTTTTTCTCATGCATGGGCCCTTGTCAAGCTTATATTACCAGCACTATCAACATCTCTGTGTGTATGATTACTACTGGACAGTATTCCAACATCATGACATTTTATCCAATGAAGGCATCAGTGGCAATTTATTTGATCATGTTATACAGATAGCTTCTGCAGGAACAACCTCTGTCCTTCATGCCTAAAAAGCACTAGCATGTCCGCAGACAAAAATGCACTGTACATACAGAAAAGAATGTATATCTTTAAACATAGACTGCTGCTTTGTAGCATTGTGATGGACACTCGGAAAGATAGGTCACCAATTAAGCTAAGCTATTACACTAGTGATTGCCAATAGATTGCCAGACAGCCTTACATTATGTCACTGATTTATATCAAGGGTTTTGGCACACCCCATACTATATTTATGAGAAAACAGTTCACTTAGTATCAAAGCGGTGTTAGGTCCACTTGACAATTATCCTTCTGCTTTAATGATAATAGTCTGTTAATTGTACTGGCTTGCCTACAGTCAGTTGTCAAAACAGCGTGCAAGGATTGGAGTAGTGCAGCACACAAAAGCTGTGTGGAAAATAGAATTGCAATTTATGAGCTTAGACAAAGTGAAGTCGATCAAAAGTGAAGCTAAAGACAAATGGCATCCTACTTCAAGTTATCTCCTAGAAGAGGACATTTAAATCAGTTCTGCTGCTTGTGTACTTGTGTGCATGTAACTCCAGCAGCATGCCAGTTTAGAGTTACCCAGATTTGAAAGCATCTTGGATGCCTATGTCTGTATCACTTCTGTCAATCAGTATCTTATAACAGGAACTGAAGAAATTTGAGTAATTGCTTATGCAACAAACACCAGAAATGCATAATTCCTTTTCTATACACAGAACAGAATTGCAGTTTGAGTCATTTAAAAACTGACATTTCTAAAAAAATATTTACCGTACTTTTGCATCTGGTGCTAGGGAGTTAGTTTTGATAGCAACCTATGTAACTCATAAGGTTTTTGGTTTTATATGATGTAAGTCTTCAAGGGTTGATGGTTCTCCAAGAATGTGCTCGGTCCCTGCTTGGCTCTACTGCTTTGAAAGTGGAATATAGTTTTTTCAGCCAGGTGATGCAACTGGACCTTGAAGGCCCGAAGCCATGAACTGCCAGGCTTGCCCTCTTCCAGGAGCTGCTGAGATAGGAGAGAACTGACCAATGTGAAACAAAGTTTCCTAGTGTTTCGTTTGCTCGTAATTAAAGTCAGATTCCTTGCCACGCCTGGGAGACCACTTGGCTCTCAGAGCCAAAAAAGCAGCAGCTGCAGCAATGCTCTGTGGATAAAGGACAGTAAATAAAGTGGATTTATTTCTTTATATCCTCTCCAATTTTTGAATTAGAAGACAAGCCCTCTTTTATTTTCCTTTATCCTACTTGGTATATCCCCTTCTCCTCATTGTACTACAGACAGCTAATTGAACAGAATACAACTATTGCCAGCTTTTTGCTCCTCATGTGCTTGCTTTCTTCTTTTTCCTATTTAGCAGCTGATTTCATGGGTAGTCCCAGTTTCCTGTTTTTAATTGCATAGTCTACTCAGAGTGGAACTCTTGGGCACAGTATTGGTAAGTTTTTGATGCTGACCCTAAATAATATCCAGCACATACTGCTGTTAGCATGTTAACCCCTGTTAGAGACAGTTGCTTCCTAAGATGTTCAGCAACTGCAAGACCATTCATGATCCTTGGAGTCTCTTGGTGGTGCTCCACATTCCCTCTGGGGTCTCAGCTGCTGTTTCTAAAGACAGAATGCAGAACTTCAGCTTCCAAATCTTTCTAGTCCTTAGCCCCTTTGCCAATACTTGCACACAAGACTGAAGACATCATCTGTGCATGCTTTCATTCCGGCATAAAGGGCTGTTCAGTTTGTACGTGAAGCAAGTTTACAGATCACATGCTCATCATGGCTTACTCTGTATCACTACCTCTCAATTCTCACAGGGGAGGAGCCGATAATGTGGGACAGGAGCTGTATTCAGTTGGCAGCACTCGCAGGAAATGCCTACAGTCTTCTGGGCTTCAGCATAATTGTAGGACACAAGCTATTTTTGCATTTTACTAAAATTATTCTGCCCCTTGGTCCAAGTTAATAACCCAAAATAATCCTTCTCCAGGTAGAAAACTACATCCAGTCATTCCAGCTGTCACTGTTATTAGTGCATAACCTTGAAGTTTCACCACCTTGAGTTTCTTGCTCATATTGATAAGAGGTAGGAAATGACTTTTCGACAATAAATCTCTAACTAGAGCAGCCAGATCAGCAGCAAATGGGATGCTGTAGATACCCATTACAGTTACAAATCCAACGTTTAATATTTTTACTTAAGGCCTAAAATTTAAATTATCAATACTTCTTAGTGAAAGATTTCGTATTAGATCTCAGGAAACAATTGAAATTTTGATTGTGTGCCTAAACTTCTTTCCTATTTACTGCTTTCACCTAACAGAAGTATTTCCTGCATGACACCTGCTGACTGTATTTGCCCAGGTTTCCCCAAGACTTAGACACTTGTCCAATACTTTGCAAATTTGCACAACTTTTAAGAAGCTTTTGATTTGTCATGTCTGCAAGGGCTTTACAATGGTGCCTTCCACTGGAACTACAACAGCTCATGTGATGACTTGTGTTTGAGGCATGCAGTGAAGATTTGGACTAAATTGTGTCCTCTAGCCAAATATGAAATTTTAGCATCTTTATCACACTATAGAGGTTGCATGACAAGCAGCCATTTCATTACAAAAGCAACTTTTCCTCATTTGGGTATTTCATGGTAACTTGTTGCTACAAGCTCTGTCTACTCATTTAGAACATTCTTCATAGACTTTGATTGCCAGTTGAGCAATTAATCAATATCGCTGCTGTCACAACCTGTCCCCTACTTTTTATTAGAAAAAAGCCCTTTTTTTTTTTTTGTTGATGCAATGCATACTGCATTTTGTCACTTTACTTGCATTCCATTCGTGTCTGTTGTGTGGAATTTGATTACTTTAAATTCTTGTCTATTTCTGCTGTTGATTACAGTGACTAACTTTTAAGCTTCTGTAAAAATTAAACACCAGGTCTAACAACAATACAACATAAAACCTATTGTTGTGCTACAAGAAAGGAGCAAATCCATTCAGCCATCTTGGGAGTGGTACTAGTTTTATTGAAGTTTTAGTTCACCTAAATGTAATAATTTCTGATTTAATTGATTGCCCCTTTTAGCATGGTGAATATCAGAAGAGATTGTACAGGTCTGAGAAATCTGTCGTACCATAAAAATATTTTCTTTCTTACAAATGAAGATAATGTTAAGCTTTAAGAAACTAGGATTGCAAGACCTTTAGGAGGAGATCTACTGAGATCTTACCTTCACTAGCAAGTGTCACTCCATGACTAACTAGAGCCCAGACCAACTTTTACGCTAAAATTGCTGTATGAAGTGCTTTAGTTACCTTATTCATTAATTCTTTTTTATTTGTAATTCACTGGCTTAACTGTCATCATATTTCATTAAAAAATTGTATTTCCAATCATTTTACTCCATACTGTCTACTGCAAGGATTATTAGCGCTCACAAGCTCTGAAATTCTATGCTTCACTGTAGATTTTGTTCTTCACTATTGTATCTTGTGGCGTATTTGATAAATGTAACTGCTATGTGATGCAACCATTCTGTTTTAAATTTGTTATATATAACATAAGATGGAAATACTTATACTGAATTTTCAAAACATCTGTTGGGCTTTTTTAGGGGCTTTCTCTAAATATGGTATCAAGCCCAGAAATGAAGGTTTAAAAATAGTTTCCTATATCTGTTAATGAAGATTTGTATACAAAGAGTGTTTCAGAAATATATTCCTTATTTATTTTTACTGAAGTATAATCAAGCCTTTGCTCCTTTTGTGCCATTTTTCTATACTGCCTTTAAACCATCAGTTCTTTCCAACCATGATTGCTTTGGCAGGATCAAAATCTAGTTTCCTCTTTTTTCATACATAATAAAATGAATTAACTCCATTATTCATTCATGAGGCACACTTGTTCCTTGTAACATGTTTATATAGATTATTGTTTCTCAATTCAACAGCTGTATTTTTATTTCTAAATGATGTTCACAAAATAATTACATCCCAAATATTAATATTTTCATGTGTCTAATAGTATTAATATTTTCACTTATCATAAGCTTTTTAAATTATTTTAAACCAGGTAATAAACTGTTCTGTGAAAAAAAAAGAATATTGTGAACATCCCAAAGAATGAAATTTTGCTTTTATTAATATTGAGGTTTTGTGAACAAGGCCAGTGAGAACACCGTGAATAAATGAAACAAAACTGCTTTCAAAAGTGTTACCAGTGGAGGAATGTAGTGGAAGCTGAAGTTGAGAACCAGCACTGGAGTTGGAGAACTGCTTCAGAAGGCTGTCAGGCTTTTCATAACACACTGAATGAATGAATTGGGCAAGTAGATGGGAAACGAGGTGGGGAGAAAAGATAGTTTGCTGCACTGGGGTAAACATGCAACCAACTGATATACGTGTTTTCTGTAAAGTTAACAGTTGTAAATGAAAGAATTGTCAGCTTTTTCAGTGACTGGTGTCTTTCATATGAAATTGTGAGCAGTATGATTACAATGCAAGGTTTCTTCTATATTCACTAAACACAAGTCATGTGCAATAGAGAGTGAAAATCCTGATATGAAATGTAGTCCCCTGTCTTCAGAGAGCAATAAATAGATACCAAATGCTACAGAGAAATAGATAATAATTTTACCAACATTGGAACTTCCTTTCTGGCCTCATACTGCTATCATAAATCCTAACCCACAAGTATCACTATCTTTTAACATATATATGCACTGTGGCTATTGTACCTGTAGGTGATAAAAGTTAATTGGAAAACTAAGTAGGAAAAGGTGGTATCTTTGATCAGATGAGCTGGTACAACTGGAAAAGTCAGACAAGCTTTTAGACACACATGTTCTTCAAACCAGTTGAAGTAGTCTACTATGTCTTAACATTTATTTTCTAATTTTTTTTGCTAGCAAAATCCGTGGGCTTAAAAAGACTTTCTTCTCAGTAGAACTTGAATTTCTCTTACATTCTTAGAAAATCATGGCTATAAAAATCTTATTTTAAAATGTTACGAGGTCCATAAATTTTGTCTTTTGCTTAGTTTTGAACATACTTTTTAATTAAGTAGGTTATTTCTTTTCTCTTTTTCATTAGAGAAGCAGTACAGGTATGAGTCTTTCTTACTCTCTCCGTGCCATTTACCAAATTTATGTTTGACTATATTTGTAGTTATCATTCTCTGTACATTAAATGGTCTTAAATTTTTACATGCATTCCTATGCGTACAATATTATGTTTCTAGACAATTTTGTTTATTTTTCCTTGACTCTATTGCTCCTTAATGTTTTATATCAGATGGTGTGCTATAAGCTGAACATATTTCATCACTTATCTCAAGCTAAGGGTTTCCCTATGTATTTATGCAGTAGCATTATAAGTTCTAGTATTAGAGTTATACAAATTGGTGACAAAACCTTACTTTACTCTAAATTGTGAGTTATGGTCAATACATTTAAGAAGTTCATGTAACACAAATAGATTTGTTATACCTTATATCCTTATCTTGTATTTGCACAAAAATGTGGATTTATTACATTAAGCTTCGTAGAGGAGTAAGTACTACATTTTCCTAAATTCTTTTTTTTTTTTTTAGTTCTGATATGATAACATCAACAAATTAAGAAAGCTTAGAAATAAATCACTAATTTAAAAAAGAACTAAAGAAGTATGGACATAAATCTGTACTTCCATAAACATATAAAGTTTTGGAGAAAGGTTAAACAAATAAGTGTAAACAGCTAACCAGACTTACTTCTTGCTGCCTTGGGAGGATGTTCTAAATTGGATGACCTCTTAAGGTACCTCCCAGACCTGTAATTTTACAGAATGAAATACATCATTAAAATATTTAGTCTGCCCTGCACATGCATTAATCTAAGTAATTTATGAAGATTTACATTCTACTAATCTCTCTCTTTCAAATTGCTAATAAATTGAGTAGATAACTGTGGTCTTAGTACAGCACCTTTCCTCATTTAAATCAAGTACAAGCACAACAGAAGTTAAACAGGAACTCTTCTTATTCTTTCTCTTTCTTTTCCTCAGTTTACCTTTTTTCCTAAGTGCCCTTTATTCTGTGACTTGCTTCTTTTCTTCTTTGAAGGAATTTATCTAAGAATTTTTTCGCATTAAAAATACTGCCGCATGCACTAACATGTCAATTTATATAGTAATTTTTTTATCAACATGATTCCTTTTGTAAAACCAGAATATTTTCTTCACTTTATGTTGCTTTGGAAGGGGTTTTAACTACAATGAAAAGGCTTCTTTTAAAACTAGAGCAATTACAGCCATGCAAAGATTGATGCCATTTTAATGGCTGCATATTGATTCAACAATACCACTATAGAATGTACAGTGATTTAACTGTTCCTATAGAAACAGTAAAATATTCCAGCATACACAGAACATTCTTCTGTTATACGATTTACTGTGGGTGCATTTGAGAGCAGGCTGAAAAGAGATATCTAAAGAGGTCCAAAAATAAGCTACCCTGAAGTACCAATATGTGTAAAGATTTCCTCCCTTTGCTGCCTCTTCTTCAGGTCACAAGAGCAGCATATAAATAGGTGATCTTGCTCACTGATTACTATTAATACTTGAACAGGTTTTTCATTGCTGAGTTAGCAGCTGTCAGCATCTACTTCTTGGTGAGTTTTTAATTAACAGTATCTGAATCACGGTAGAGCTAGATGACATCTGATAAGGTATAGATCAAATGGACATGTTAAAGTTCCAGGTAGAGGTAATTTCTACCAGTTAATAAAAGATCCCAGAGATGGATTTTGCACTTTTAGCTACTTTTTATTGACACCATTGAGATGTTGCCCATAGTACCTAAATTAGTACTTTCTCTCATGGCCAGAAGAGAGGTACTGTTAACTTAAGAGTACAGAATAAAGGCTTCCTTACATTAGTCTCACCTGGGTGCAGTAGCACTGAGCAATTGATGGCAACAGGGAAGAGCTCAGCCATTCCCACTGTGGAATGAAAGCACTCTAGCAAACAATTCTTGCAGCAAAGAAATGTTTTCTCTCAACAGCTTATTTAGCCAACTGACAGTACATAGTGAGGGCACTTCCAGAACAAGTATCTGCTTTCTTTCTACTGTCCCTGCTATGCACAGCAATGCACATCCAGAAAAAAAACCAAACACACAGGGAGGCAAAATCTCTGAAACTAGTGTGAAATACTGCAAGCAGCTTAATTACGCAGACTTGGCCAACTATTAGTGTCCTCCCTAAGTTCCCATCTTTCCACACCTGATCTGCTTCAGGTGCTTTAGAAGGCACAGGATACTTGTAATACTGTCCTGCCTGTCAGGCAGGGCAGGGTCATGACATGGGATAATCTTTTCATTTTTACAGGTTCAGGGCTTGCAGAAGGGCTCTGCTATGTGATAATGCTCCCAGACAGCTGGTGTTCATGACAGAAGACCTGGCTGGAGAGATGCTGCCATGCCTAGACATGAGCTTAAAAGAAACTATAAGCATTATCTGTTCTTACCTGGCAAGTGAAGAGGAGAAAGAAGGGTGAGCTGCATGTACCCATTCTCCTTTACAGTCCCAGAAGGAGATATTTAGACACCAGCCTTAAGAACGCTTTAGTGTTCTCTGCTCTCAATAACTTCTGGCATGTGAGCCAAAATATGTAACAGGGTAAGTGGTACTGATTCACTTCTTGTTACAAATTAATAATAGGATTCTCCTATGTTTCTTAAGTTTAATGGGACCACAAGTGATGATCTGAATTGCAGATGGTAATGGTTCCTTCCTTTCTGATTTGGCTTTGATAGTTTCTTTGATGTAGAAGAACTGTGAACTTAATTTGCATAACATTACTCCCACTCCTATCAGTCTGCTGATGAGCTGTCTTTATTAAATTTTTCACCATTTCAGGATTATTTACATGCTGCCTGATTTTATAATGAGATCAGGCTTTACTACACAGGGAGCCTACTGATGAACATCTGGTACCTTATGAGTTTTAATACTCTTAGTGAGGTATTCAAAATTTTGCTCCCGTTAAAAAAGATTCCACCCCATTAGAAATTACTACCATTCTTAATTGATGTGCAATATCCTGTCAGGGAAATGGCAACTGGAGATGATAAAATGAGTACCAGGATAAAAATTATGAACAAGTTCAATCATTGGTTTTGCCTTTTATCAATATGAACATATTCATTATTTTAAAAATAAAGCATGAAAATAAATATGTTTTTACAAATTCTCTTCTAAGTTATAATGTTCACTCTTAATTTTAACTCCAGTTTCCTTCCTCTCTTTTCTGTAGCAGAATGTCCATTTCTCTTTCTGCTGAGCGGAAGAGAGATGATTTGCTTTCACAAATCCCTTGAATACAAAAAAAGAACTGGTTTTTGTCCAGAAAATAGATTAAGTTTTTTGAAGCTGTTAAACATGAAATGCACACACTTACTGTTGTTATTATTATGAATTGATACGGTTCTAATACTCCGTATTTTTATTGAGAATACCATGTGACGTCACTCACTTTCCTGTTTCTGACACTATTTTTTCTTATCTTCTAGTATTTAGTTCAACTTTGGGTTTGGGCAGCACAGTGGGAAAGAAAAAAAACCCCATAACTGCAAGTGTAAGAAAGATTTCATTCGCAATGTGTTGTGTTTTTGTTTCTTTTTTAATCAGTTCAGGAGATGAGTCTAATTTATTGTGCGAAAGAAACAAACAGTCCTAGGAACTGTTCTAATATGGTTTGCAGAGGTCCCTTGAGCATATTTCTGGGACTGGGGAGAGGGAAGGTGCTAGTGCACCCATGACCAAGGTCCAATACTGGTTACATTTTGAGGCTTTCATTGCAATTCAACTAGCAATGAGGGCATTACTTGTGCCATATGCAGCCTATTAAAAATCCTTTCCCATGAGAAAGCGCTTACACAGACATTAATAAAATAAAGATTCTGGACAATAGCATCAAGGAGCTGCAAGTTTGTTTTTTTGTTTTGTGAGAGAGAAGCAAAGGCGATGTTACAGAGCACTCTCTAGCTTCCAAAGAACTATTTTTCTACCAGGCATTTTGGTAGATTTTTATTTCACAGCTTTCCAACTTGTCTATCCTTTAAATGAGAGTATCCTGATGCCTGTGAAAGTCCAAGAGTACCCATTTATTAATGAAGATCTTCTTGATGGAAATAATTTATTGGACTCGCTGGGAAATTTAGAAAAAATACACTTCCCCCCCCCTTTTAATGAACAATCCCTTGAAGTAAAGTTTACTGAATAATGCAAGGGATTTTAGGAATTAAGTATGCAGGGTTAAATCAAACATCAAAGAATGGTGCCGCCAGCTTGTTTTTAACATGTCTGCTTTGTAACCTATAAAACATATCCATGTACAAAAGAAAAGCAATTTATCTGAATCTCTAAATGGTAAAATCATTTAGCCTATGTGAATTATTTTGATTGGAAATATTTCCTTGCTTGTCTTTCCCAATGTAACCACGAATTTCCAATTTGAGTGGTAATACGTGGTTCAACATTAAAGTTTCAAATAATTTTTACGTATCTACAAGGTCTGTAATAGACAGCAGGTTCTGTAATTACCAGTAAGGCCCTATATGTTTTAATGTAATATATTTAAAAATGTAATGCCTTTTAGAATGTGCTTTTCCTTCTTTTCAGAGAACACTAGGAATTTTGAAGGGTACATAGACAGAATCACTTTTTATTTGATGAATCGCGTTTATAATAAAATAGCTCCAAAGACCAAATAAAAAATATCTGGGATGGCACAAGACAGGATATTACTGTACTGATATGATCTGGATAATAATACAGCATGTTCCTGAACTTAGAAGTTTGCAGAGACTTTGAGAACTACAATGTGTTTTTCAGGTATGAAAAAGTTCTAAAGTACATTATTTTAAAAGGTGCACTTAAAAATAGGTAATATATGCACACACTTGTGACTGCATTGCCCTAATGAATCAGCACAGTGAATCTGTAAGAATCAACCCTCTTCCTGAGAAATTTTCCTCTATAAGGAAGAAATGGGCCTGCAGGACTCTTGTGGCAGCTCCATACATACCTCACATGCAGGAGGCAAAAAAGACAAAGGCCAACTGCAATGTATAAATATCTGAGCTGTCCTCAAAAGCCAGAACAATCCTTGAGGTAGCGGGTAGCTCATGTTGGTGACTACACCAATACACCAAATAAGAAGGCATAAAATTCCTCTAGGTCACCTTTGCCCTCTTCTTGCACCCTCAGGCCAAGTTGCATTGGTGTAACACATTCACATTATGCCTGAGTTCTTTAATACTGAGCACACTCCAAAAGCACCTCTCTTTTTCACTGTTCTCAAGGGTTAACTCAATAAACAAAACACAATAAGAGCTACTGAAAAGTCTGGAGCAGGAAGGAAGCTGGCTTACTGCTCCTTGGTTTCCCATGCTGCCAGTATAATAAATTGCCATTTTCAACAAGGTGGCTACAGCTGGCTTAGAATTTAACTTAATTTTTTTATTTCTAAATGTAAATAAGAATTAATACATCAGTCCTAAAAGCATGAGTCCTTGTTGTGGGAGGAGGAGGCAGAAAAGTTTCACTGCTGATGTACTCGTGGTGGGAAGATGCTCCTTGGAAAGTATCATCCATCTTAGGTGATCACTGGCGGATGGAGCAAAATAACCGTTCTAGGCAACTTGCTTACAAATTCTCCTTTAATGTCTGTAAGGACAGGAATCTGGCTTTTTAATTTACAAGAAAACCTGATGGATATTTTTAAAACTGCTAACAACACCTTATACCAGCTCCTTTCATGATACCCAGATCCCTTGCTCTACCTGGCACCTAAACTTTTGTGTAGGAAGGACTTTCCTCATGCACCTGATTCACCTTTGTATCACTATGCTTTCCCTCTTCTTGTTATTTCAACTGGTTTGCTGGGCAGCTAAGTGTTGTAAAAAATGTGTATGTTGTATTGAGGTATGTTTTTCCATAATCTAATTGCACTGGTCACTCCATGTACTGTGCTAAATCCTGGATTGCTGTCTAAACTTGAATTAAAAATAGTTCAAGACCATAGCTGAAGTACCGCTTAATTATTTTTAGATGGTGGACTTTATCTTTATGTAGATTTTCTGGGTGTGGGTATGAGTGAAATGCATGACAATGAAGAAAACTACGCTGATTGTGCTTCAGTCATTCAGAGCACTTTATAAATACAGCTTGTGGGGTGTTTCTCTTCAGATCTGTGCTAACACACAGGCCTGACCTGAGGATGCAAATTCTATAAGGGGATAATTTTTGAAAGCAGTATTTTAACTTCTACTCATGCAATTACCTAATTGTTCTCAGGGCATTTTAAATTGTGTTTTATAAGGCATAAGCTAAATTCATGCTCTTTGTCCTGAAAGGACTTGTTCCTTTATTCAGCAGATTTTTATGCCATACAGAAAAGCAGTGTCTGCACAGTATTTGAAAGTTTAGTCTTTGTTCTACCAAATATTATGTGCCTTAGGGGCAGGAAGAAAGCCTGTGCAACAGGTTTCTGCACTCTTGCAGACATGTTCAGACAAATTAACTTGTCATGACGAGTTTTGCTTGGTCTTCCTGAGGGGAGGCAAAGGGGTGTGGAGTGCCATAACGCTGCCTCACCTTTTTTGTAGTGGATGTCTTTGATTTGTAGTTATTTGAATGGCTTTTTCTTTGCACAGGTGATGCTTCCACATCAATCTCTGTGCTTGCATAGACCTCATGTAATATAAGCCTACATCCTTCTTCTTGGAGTAGATACAGCCAAAACAGACAGCTGTTTAGATCACCCTGGCAAAGGATCCCATCGGTCTCACCCACATTGGACGCACATACATGGTCTCCTGGCTGTCAGATCCATCTGTTAGGATGGCGTGGTGCCCATCCTCAGCCTTGTGAGATAGATTCACTGCAACACAGATACAAAGCTACCATGGGGTTTAGGGCAGGCATTCTATGCAGCATGACAAATAGTGTCTATTATATGGGAAATAACACCTTTGGGCTATTAACAGCACTATGTGTTTATTTAGCGTATGTATGTTGTGTAGATACATGTCAGGGGATATGTGGGTACAAAAGACAGGAGACAAAATATTTGCACCTGGAAGCATGAAATTAGACTCCCAAGTGTGTATGTCTGTATGTGTATATATATATAGATAGATAGATACATATGTGTGTGTCCTGTTTTTCAAAGAGCAGAATACATCACAGTCCCCTGTGTAGAAACTGACATACACTCAAAGCTGCTGAAAATCAAACCACTTGAATATATGCACTTGAGAGACATCAGTATGGTGTTCTTGAGGAAGAAGGTTGCCTTTATCCTCCTGGTTTTGTAAATGTTGGTTATTTCTGATACCGTTCTGGGTAATGTCATCTGGAAGTGAAACTTGGAAGAAACAGGATTAGCCTTCTCAGCTCAGCCAGGCAATGCACCGATGTGTTTGGAGAGCACTATGTTTACTTGCTGTGGAATTGCTTCTAGATCATGGCGTCATGAGCACACAGGCAGATTCAGGTTATCTTTTTCAAATAATGATCTGTGGGGCTCCAGCAAACTTCCTCTTCCAAGTTTTGTGTACAGCAGCTCTCTGTGCACTCTTGGTGTGAGGTCTTCTGACTTCTCACTCTGCGTGAGGGTGGGTTACTGTTCGCTGGAAGTGTGGGCTCAGTGCTAGCAGTGTGCTGTCAGCAGAGCAGCAGGAGGTCTTGCTGACATCCACAGGGCCAAAGGTCCCTTTGTGGGAGTGCAACAGCTTCAGAATACACAGTTTGTCATCAGCAATTATCTGGGTGTCATAACTGATGATTTGCCACCTACAGCCCTGAAACACAGTGTGCCTTTGTCATATAGTTAATTTTTTGTATTATTATTCATTATTACACTAAATCCTTTTGTACCAATCCAACTAAGTAAGGGGGCTCTACAGCACCACAGATAATGGAGATACAAAGTTCTCCATGCACTAGTAAGTGCTGGAGAGATGTAAAAGGACAATAGGGTAAATGAAATTCCATCCCATATATCTTGCAGCATATTTATCGTTAGACCTCATAGAATTGTGTGAATTCCTTATTGTTTCAGAGTCCTTTTTGAAACACACAGAGGTCCATTTATAGCCCCAGAGTAAATTAGAAACTACTGAATAAAGAAGAACTATGGTCGGTCACTGGTACATTTTCAAGATTTTCTCTTTTCCAGCATTCATCTAAAAGAAGAGGTTTATTCATTTATTCAGTTAAATTCACTAGGGATAGCTGCCCAGGAGAAGGGACTGAAAGCTCCAATTCACTTTAATTTGTCTATTTGCTTACAATCTGTATGGGAATGCAGTAGCAAACAGGCAGTTTTTTTATTCATGAACATACTCATTGAAATAAGTACATTTGGAAACACACATGTAGTTCTGGTTCCAGTAAAAGACAGGCAATGAACTCTATCATAAAAGCACTGCAGAATTAAGGTCTTTGTAGGCCTCACTGCAGCAGAAAGTCAGAATATAAAATTCTGTGATTCACACCATAGAGGCATTGAGTCCTCTGACATAGCCAGTGGGGCTCTGCTCAAAGCTTGCTGTGGGACTGAGCTGTTCTGATAGGCCTGACATTAAGCAAATGCTAAATCTTAGTGAATTCTGTCAGGGCTGGTGCTTAAACGTTTTGCTGATTTATGCCATGAGAGGGCTCGCAATCCAAAGAAACAAACACAGAAAAATAAGAAAACAGGGAATAACAAATATTCAGCATAAAACTTCAGTAGTTACTGCACCTAAACGCCACCAGCTCTGCCTATAGCCAAAGAAATGACAGAAATAACTCCTATGGCATTGCTATGGCAGAGCAAAATTTTGTCCACGAATGCAACACAGCCAAAACCCAGGTAAACTCCCAAGTTCAGTTCATACGTCTGGTTACTACTATACTCTCTGCTCAAAGATCCTCAAGTGGTCTAGAGGATACATGGGTTTTTGCAAGGCTCAAGCTGCTGCAGCTGCCACATGAAACCTGTCAGCTCCAGCCTGGACCTAAGCAATGGCTTTGCTGTGTGACGGTCCACTTGCTACAGCTCTGGGACAAAATTGCTCATCCTCAGCTGAGTTGATGCTTGAACATCCTCATCCTGCCCTCAGTGACCTTGCAGGGCTTTCAGAGCACTCCTTTGCCCACTACAGGTCAGGAAGTATCCAAGCGCCTACTTGGTGGGTGATCTAGTGGGTCCTACTGGCCCCAGTAACAACAGATTGCAAATAAGCCCACCTCTACATTTATTTGCATAAGCCCATGGATGAACCATCAGAATTATATGATTTCCCCCCTTTTTTCTAGACATTTTCTAAAGATATGATCCACAAAGCAATGACATCTTAACATAGTAAATTAAGTATGTGGCTTTTTCAGAAAGCATGTTATTTGATAGATCTTAAGTACTATGGATATAGGTATACATGTGTGTAACTGTCTATCAATTATCAATTATCTATCTATCTATCTGTTTACCTATCTCATAGTTCTACTTTTGCTTTGTTCCATTTTTGCAAGCAGAGAATTTGAGTGATATTTGCTATAACATGTAAATCTCTGGTCATAATATTTGATACATAATTCTCTGATAAATGATATAAATATTATATTTAAACCAGTAATTATGACCTGAAGTACAATTACAAAATGAGAGGCCTTTTTAAATAAATAGCAATGCTGTACTGAAATTTTTATTTTATCTCCATGTTTTCTGAAATAAAAACATATATCAAATGTAAAGCCCCTTCTCCAGTTTCTCCTTTTCCTTCAAATTATATTACATTATATGTATTGTGATACGTGTCCATCTAATTTAATAGCTTAAAGAAATAAGCAAACCTTCTTAGTTGTGCTTAACCCTGTTAACAATATTCCGCAGTCTGTGGAATTACTGTCCCACAGGAATTTTTCTCTGAATTTTAGAATAAAAGCCTTCTTGTACATAAATGAGATATTTGTAGTTGTGTAAGGACACAATCATTTCCTAAATATGTAAATTAAATAACCACTTTAGCCTTGCTTAAGGTGAAAGTGGGACAGAAAGTGCCTTTGTATCTGTGTGTTCCAGCACCTCAGTACAAAGTAACTACTATTAAAAAATTCTGCTGCATTTCTCTGCAGCCCAGAAGACAGGAGAGCCAGAGAAGGGGGCTGTGTAGTTCTAAAAAGTACTCACGCTTTCCGTTATCAGAATAGTCTCCTGTATTTTTGAGCTCTTGAATGAACTATGAGGCTCTCATTACTTTACTTAAATTCTATTTTTTTTAGTAAAATTTTTTCAAGTTTTCCTGTACCAATTGAGTAGATTTTCATCATAACGAGATTTTTGCTCCCTCACAGCTGAGCTGAATGGGACATTTTGTGTAAGCCCGTGTTGTGAGAGCATTTGTTCCAGAAGTTTTTTCCTGTGGTAATGGTGTCAGTGCCCACCCCGTACGCACTGACTTCTTTTCCCCATTCAGTCCCTCAGGCTGTGCCAGCCATCTGTGGAGCCACACACTGCACTGGATGGATAAACGGATGAACGAATAAACTTCTTGATGCTTCACATTGCCATGTCCTCACTGGTGTGGTCCGCAGGAGTGAGTCAAAAGAACAGAAGGGGCATAAATTGTGGTCACCGGTTACAGAAGGCAAGAGCCATCTCAATGTTGTCATCTTTTTCACCCATTACTTACACTTTTGCCAACATTTCTGGTCAGTCATAACAAAGCATATCTAATAGCACAAATAGTTGTGTATCATACCACTTTATGGTGAGGGGTTCAAGAATTTATTTATTTGCTGCCTTGTCTCCCAAATATTGGGGTAATTTTGTATTTATGCGAAAGGAGGTTTCAAGCATAAAATGAGTAAAACCTTCTAATTCAATATTCTTCTGGAAGCTTGTGTAAGACAAAACAAAAAATGTACCTGATAACCTAGACATTCAGGATTTAGGTACTCCTAGCATTTGAATGCTTCTTTCTCCGCTGAAATCAACTTTTATTTTAGTGTCAGTTCAGGGGTTGTTTTCTCCTAGAAAGCCCAGAAGCATAACCTGAAAATGTAGTATTTTCTGAGTGTGCACTCCCAGGTCCAGGAAGCATCATGAAGAGGCACAAATTAGCCAGCTCAGACACTTAGAGATAGACATACCCGCTGTGTGCTTTGCTACAGGCAAGACCAAGTTAATTACATCTACGGAAAGGTATACCTCTCCTGTTATTTGAGGGCAGAACACATATGACTAAATTATGATTAATACAGATGTGAAATAGACATTTTTTGCCAGCAGATTTTGACCCAGAAGATGGCATGCATTCCTTCAGAATTAGCTTAGTTGCCTGCACTGCAACTTGTTGACACACTTTGAATTATAATAGAATAAACTATTAAAAAGAATTGCTATATAGTGTAATAGGCATGAAGGATGCTGGAAGACAGCAGAAAGGAAAAGAAAAGGTGGCACAGAAAATCACCATTTTCTTATTTTTATCTTGGCTTGATAACTGGTTAAGGAAAAACCCCAGCAAAATATCTGCTCCTTTGGACACTGAGACAACCATTGTGGTGGCAAAAAGAGTGATGTAAATTGTGCCATTGACACAGATGAATCAAAGGAGTCACAATTAAGTGTAAAGACTGTAATATATGACTGCTAGAAATCTGCAGTGCTGTTAAAAAAGGTAATAGCAGATACTGGCAGATAGGGCCATAAAGAGCAGAGGAAGATGATTACATCCAGAAAGGGAGGTGAGACTGTCCAGGAGTTCTATGTAAAAGCAGCATTGTCATCATTTTGTCATCTTTAAAGAATCAGCTTAGAAAAAAAGCACTAAAATACGTATGTTTCTTTGATACAGTAAGGAATAGTTCAACTTTGAAAAAAAACACCAGTTTGATGAAGCTGATACATGAAATATTTTATATGGATGACATTCTTATTGTTTGTTGTTATTATTTTAAAAGTATCATGTGAGTAGTTGTAACTGCCTTTGCAGTATGGTAGATGTGGATGTGATCCAGATCTGGAGATGACGAAGTTCTTTTTCTTCTGAAATGTGGAGTTTCCTGGAATATCTCACTCCAGCTCAGGAAGGTAAGACAGCCTCCAACTGTCTGGAGCAGCCTGAACCCCTCACTGGTCCTCTCGTTTCAGTATTGTCTACTCATTTTGAATGGAGCTAAAAGTTAGGTATTTTGGGGAGGGAAGGATCATCTACAGATGCTTATGGACAATTGCTTTGATAATGTTTCTGGTGTGGTTTTTGCACTTCATTAAATTCACTGAGCTAAGTACATTATATGCATCTAACATGCGAACCTTTTATAGCATGAGGAGTTACTGATGAATTTCAGCAGCTCCCAGAACTGGCATCATAAAATGTGAATTTTGCAAAGAAAGGTGAAAGGGAAAAGGGATGGGAATAGTTACCGTCCTGCTATTTAGCATAAAGAAACATAGTCTGGCTTATTAATGACAAATAGCATTTAAAGCAGTTGGTGACTTCCTGTATCATTCCTCTCAGGTGTTTCTCAGGTGCTTCTGTTCTGCCTCTTACTGAGATGGTAAAATACCAGCTACAGTATTTTTCTCTTTTTCAAAAGATCAGTCACTCAGCACGAATCACCTGCCTACAGATGAATCATTTTAAACATATGGCTTTAAAAAGTCCACTCAAAAAAAGGTAATTTTTAGAAACTAGGCTATTACATTTTCTAAATTTTATTTTGCCACTTAACATCATTTGCAGTGAGTCACAACATAATATCCATTGGTAATTTGACTTGTATTCTATGCCAGTGTGAAACAAAGTTTCTACTCCATTATTCTTGTTAGGCAAATGTTTCCAAAACAGTCATAAATGCTATATAAATGGTCAGGCATTTTTTATCACTGTTTCACAATGCTGATTTCAAGTCTGAACTGGAAATACATGTATGATCACCTGTTCTGTTTTCTCTGTATTTCTCTTCAGTGACCAGTTGTGAAAAATTAGAGATCGTTTGATAGAAAGTTCAGCTATTAGGATTGCAGACAATTCTCTTTTTTCCTTACTTAATACTCAAAGTCTCTTGCTAAAGGAATCAGTTTACTGTCAGGACAGGTATATGGAACCATAGAAGCAACCAAATCAATTTTCACAGCAACTTTTTTACATTAAAACAAGTACTGAAAATGGTCTAGGCTTTTCTCTTATTGTGAAGGAATTTCTGTTTGTAATTTCCTGCCATGAAAGATTTCATGCAGATAATGGTTTTCAAAGAATGCAATTGCTTGCGCAATTTGAAACGATAGCTTACCAGTTTTTGTTTCCTGTCCCAACCAAAGAACAATAAGGAAAGCTTAACAGAAGCTGAGCAAATTTCAGACTGCTTTATCCTTCTGTAGTAGCTACAAAACAGAAATAACCTAGTATGATACAATTTACATGAACTCAGTCAAAATAACTTTGTTATTACTGACCACCCTCTTAATCTTGCATGTTACAGATTCTCAGAATACATCAGATCATTGGGTGGGGCTTTATGTAGTCATAGAGTTTCTAGAGCAGCGCTTCTGGTCAGACTGACACACAGAGGCATATGACAGATGTCAGGCTTCAGAAAAAATCTGTTTTACTATATATTTCAATATTTACTATATTTTTATTTTTTAACTTTTTAATTAATGTATTTATTGTATGTTTCAAGTCACAAACGCTGGAATCAGATTTTTAATTGTATGGTCAATATATGCATTCTCAGCCTCATTAATGTATTGTGGATTGTTATTTTCATATAAAAGTATTTCTAAACCCTAAGTGGTTTTGTATTCAAAACCTGTGTTCTCCTCAGTTAGAGATATTTCTGCCCAGTGAATAGTTTTGCATGTGCACTGGGAGAATAGGTCTAGTCCTGGAAAATCAAAGAAAATTCTGAAAAGGAATTGGCCATGGATTTAAGTTCTGCATTAGTATTTCATGTAAGTTGCTCATCAGTTCTGCAGCCTTCAACATTTCATTAATATTCAAGAACATTTATACAACAAATTATGGCCTTTAAACACTTTATATAAAATGTTCGTATAATCAAGCATTTATACTTTATCCCCAGGTTCTATTCTGTGGACATAAAACATACTGTTATACTTGGTGGAGTGTTTTATTGTTATAATAGTAATTTCCTGAAGCTATATTGGCATGATTAACAGGTATTTATATTACAGACAAATAGAGAAGATCTTAGTTGGTTAATAATAAGGAATTAATACTGTACTTACTGTTGTGGTTTAAGCTTAGTTGTAAATTAGACAAAGCATGTAGCCTGCTTGTTTTCCCCCCACAACCTGTCCTT
>WYDI02041913.1:0-29726 GCA_009867235.2 Psittacus erithacus
GCTCCAGCCCCTGATCATCCTCGTGGCCTCCTCTGGACTTGTTCCAACAGTTCCATGTCCTTTTTATGTTGAGGACAGCAGAACTGCACACAATGCTGCAAGTGGGGTCTCCCAAGAGCAGAGTAGAGGGGCAGGATCAGCTCCCTTGACCTGCTTTTCAGTTTTTGGGGTTTTTTTTTTAGTTTCTTTTGGTTGTTTTCTGGACTTCCAGCAGAAACATGCAAGCAGGTTGAAAGAATTCTTTGTCATGTCAGGTCGACCAGTTCAGGAGCATAGAGTTAAACTTCACAGCATATATGCCTTTTGCACATTCTCTCCTTGCATTTGGAGCATGGTTGGCCGGACAACTAGGAAAGATTGGTTTTCCTCTGCATGAGTCAAACCATAAAGCCACAATGAAGCCAAGGGATGTCTGCAAGGCCAAACACTGACTTTCTGGGAAGGCTTGGGTGTAAAAATCCCAAAATGTGGTTCCAGCTCTGCCAGATAGAGATTAAATCCATTGCCATCCTCTCTTCACAGGCTATCCCCTCACCTTCCAAAGAAGGGGCTCAGCACCCACCCAAGTTGCAGTACTGTAAATCTCTGTAGCAGAAATGTCTACACATTCATAACAAATACACAACAGTGTGTGTTCAGCCTGGTATTAGACCTCTGACTTGTCTCTGACCTTTTATTGACAGGACTTTGTGTCATGCATTGAGATGCACTGCAGAATTCAATACTGCCTTATAGCTGTCCTGTCCTGAATCATTTTAGCTGAGCTGCTGGGGAAAAGTTAGACATAAACAAGAGGTCAGGCCAGTTCCTTAACCAGAGAAACCTGGTTAAGAACAGTATCAGCATCTTCATTGACTGTCCTGGAGAAGATTAAGCATTGATTAGGCCACTGAATAAGAACATTTCTCCTTAGATGTGTAATTCTATTACAGTGCTACCCCAAGCTGAGGTAGGAGATGATGGGTAAGTGGAAATGGTGTCTGCATTGAGGTGTTGGGTTTATTTCCTCTGGAAAACATGGATTTTTGGAGCTTGTGTCCCCAGAACTTCTATGCTCTTGGAAAAAGAAGTCTGAAGACTTGAATCATCCACTGCCAGGAGAAATAAAGAAAAATTAAATAAGGGGTTTAGGAAAAAGAGAAACTTTCTTTATAAATACCTGTAATTTCTCATTTGTCTTTTTCCACCACACCCATACACTCATTTATTGATTCCTGGCAGCTACAAGATGGCAATCAACAGATCAACACCTGATTCTGGCTAATGAGATCAACAGAACTAATTATAGAAATACAATAATTATTTCATTTCCATTGGTTTAAACAGCACATCCTGATGTATCAGACAGGCTCCATGTGCAGGGATTTTACAGGCTGAGTGTGTAGACTGTGAATTTGTGAAGCTTACTTCAGAAGATGCTAGGTAGGTACTAGATCCTTACCTACCTCTCCTTCTTGTAAGCAGCTGTTCCAACAAGAGGTTTAAAGGATGATCATGGCTTTCTCTTTTCAGTATATAGTAGCACCCAGGTACTAGGAACCTGTAAATTTGAGGGATGCATTTATATTTTTTAAGAAGGATTTTACATCAGATAATATTCCGTGTCCCTGGCTTCATCAAAAGAAGCATGAACAGCAGTTCAGAGGAGGTGGTCCTGCCCTTGCTCTCGTAAATAAGGTGGTCCTACTTTGCTCTCGTAAGACCCCACTTGCAGCACTGCGTGTGGTTCTGGTGTCCTCAACATAAGAAGGACATGGAGCTGTTAGAGCAAGTCCAGAGGAAGCCACAAGGATCACCAGGGCCTGGAGCACCTCCCGTATGGAGACAGGCTGAGGACATCGGGGCTGTTGAGCCTGGAAAAGAAAAGCTGCGTGGAGAGCTCAGAGGAGCTTTCCAGTGTCTGAAGGGGGCTACAGGGGTGTTGGAGGGGGACTCTTCATCAGGGACTGTAGTGATAGGATAAGGGGTGATGGGTTCAGACTGAAACAGGGGAAGTTCAGGTTGGAGATAAGGAAGAAGTTCTTTACTGTGAGGGTGGTGAGGCACTGGCATTGGGTGCCCAAAGAAGTGGTGAATGCTCCATCCCTGGCAGTGTTCAAGGCCAGGTTGGACAGAGCCTTGAGTGCCATGGTCTAGTGTGAGGCATCCCTGGCAGTGGGTTGGAACTGAATGATTTTCAGGTCCTTTCCAACCCAAACCATTCTATGATTCTGTGATTCCACGTAAGTGTCTAAGGAGGAGCACCTTGGTTTTTTCTGCTATTGTTTACCTCAAAACTCTGAGGTCTTTGTGATCTGTAATGGTAATGGTAACGTGCTCTGAGGGATTAAGCTACAAATGCAGACAATTACAAAGAAAATAAATATTCCATCCTCGTGGAGTGTGAAACAAACAAATAATGAAAATTTGCCCCCAATCTGTTAATAGAATTTCTGTTCCATTGAACAGGTGGAGCAAAAGATATGGGTGGTTTTTCCATCTTGGAACTATCATCTGTGTGTCTTTCCAAGCTTAAAAAGTAACAACACTCCATTCACCTGCGTGCCATCTGGATCATCTTCTGAGCCTTATTTAAAGAGAAAATGAAAACAGTTCCAAGATCTTTGCATGAAAACAGTGAGGAAAAACAGAAGATTCAGCAAGGAGCAAGGTGTGTGGATTAATGCCCAGAATGGCATTGGAGATACAGCTCCATATACTAGGGATTTCTTATTCCCACTTCTTGGCACCAGTGTCAATGAGTGGTTTAAAGTTGACAGCCCTTTATAATATTGGCATAGCCTACAAGTTCCTTGAAGCATGAGAGATCAGATGTTAGTGGACAGTTCAAAGGCAACAGCAGTCCAAGACGTTACAACTCCACTGAGCATGCTTTACATCCAGTCACTATTAGCTTTGCTCTGGCATTGCTGGAACAGACTCCCATGGTTCACGTGATAAGTGGAATTGGACTCATCTATTTGCTTAGTCTTTTCCTCCTTCAAATGCATTTCGTAACTTAAAAGCTTCTCAAGGATGGTGGATTGCGACTATGGAGAAGCACGTCCTCCATTCAAGAGCAAAACCTATGCTACCACTGTCTTTAACTTAATTACAGAATCATAGAACGGTTTGGGTTGGAAAGGACCTTAAGATCATCCAGTTCCAACCCCCTGCCATGGGCACTGACACTATTATGTCTGGAGATGGGATTATAGTTCAATACTCGTGATCAGTTCAGTCTTTGGCCACCTTACTGCTAAAAGGCTGGTAGCAGTGTTTGTTGTCAAACCAAAACCTTCTCTAGTGTTCTGTCTGCTTGATTGAGAGGCAGAGCTTCTTTTTTCTGCTTTGTTGCATATTTCCTGGTTAGAGAAGTTATCTAAGACCAGATGCAAAGGGGGCCTTTGCATTAGAAAGAGAATAGGAGAGTGAAAAATGAATTATTATTCTATCATATCTCTGCCTGCTGCGTGCTCTTCCTCAAATATTACCATTGCAGCCTACTAAGCCTTTTGGCCAGGCAGTAGTTTTCATGGGTAATAGGTAATTACATTTCACACTGCATCACAGAAGCACTTTCTTGGACTGAAAACCAAGCTTTTCTGCAAGCAGCAGAATTAATAATGTCTCGTTTGCTGCCAGCTGTGGCCATTGTCACCCTACATTTCTCCTTTTTCT
Organism: Psittacus erithacus; assembly: GCA_009867235.2. Lineage (NCBI taxonomy): Eukaryota > Metazoa > Chordata > Aves > Psittaciformes > Psittacidae > Psittacus > Psittacus erithacus. The sequence goes on from WYDI02041913.1 coordinate 3,661, forward strand.
CACATCCCTCCCTTTTGCTTAAACCTCACTATACATTATCTGGAAAAAGTGCTTCCAGAATTTGCACTATTTGCTGTTTTACCTCTTAACTGCTGCCAAACCAAAGAAGGAAGAGTCTTCTCTGAAGGGGGCCTAAAAGGATGCTGGAGAGGGATTCTTCGTTAGGGACTATAGCGATAAGACAAGGGGGAATGGGTTCAAGCTGAAACAGAGGAAGTTCAGGTTGAATATAAGGAAGAAGTTCTTCCCTGTGAGGGTGAGGAAGCGCTGGCACAGTTGCCTGTAGTTGTCAATGTTCCATCCCTGACAGTGTTCAAGGCCGGGTTGCATGGAGTCTAGGGTGACATGGTCTAGTGTGAGGTGTCCCTGCCCGTGGCAGGGGGTTGGAACTGCATGATCTTAAGGTCCTTTCCAGCCCAAACCATTCTATGATTCTCTGCAAGGCACCAAGTATCCTGAGAACACAAGTACTTGAGAGGTTTCTATTCCTCTCTCAGATGGGTGATTGAATTTGGCAAAGTTTGGAGCTCATAGGAGGAAAGGAAAGGGACAGTCAAACAGCATACCCACTTTCTTGCAATTTACAAGGCTAATGACAGGGCATGTCAATCCTACTTTAAGAGGATTTGGAATTAAGGGAAAAAGAGATGTGAAAAACATGTAGTTTCAGGTTCAATTTGTATCTGTCAGCGATGATCACAGAAGCAATCTGATAAGCATAAACTGTTCGTAATGTACCTTTGTAGAGCAACATTTTGGCTATTTATCTGGGGACTCCCTGGTTACAGAACTAATTTACACCCACAATTTAATAAGGCATATGATAAGATTTAGCAGGATTGTGGATTTAAGAAGAAACAGTGAACAAAACAGAACAGCCGCTGACACTCTCTCAGTCCTATTTAAAATAGAAACCACCTACTGCATGGCTAGACTCAGTTTGAATCAGAGATATTAAAAACAATAAAGCCTGCATTTAGATGGTTTTGCCTATTGTACAGATTGGATTGGATTTCAGCAAGGATTCTTCTAGTTTCAAATTGACTGCTATACTTGCATCCTAACTGAGAAGCATGTTCTAAAAACAAGGGTTTCCCAGTAAAATAAGACAAACGATGCAACTGAGTCTTGGCTATAATTGAAGGCAAAAAGCTTGAGATTACTAAATTGAAACCCCCATAGGGCAGAAACTTCATGTGTGCTGTTCACTTGTATCTACAGCACTGTCAGACCTACTCTTCAGAGAGGTCATAGTAAATGGCATCCTCTCTCCTGCTTTGGTTAATGGATGCTTCATCCTAAATAGGGCTTCTCTGACTGACAGCAAGAAAGTATCTTCAATTTGTGCTGTTATTTTAGTGCACAAGCTAGTCTTCTGTCCAGTATTTTGCTGAAAAAGGAAGGAAATAAACTCATCAGCCATGGTGTCTAATTTTCCTTTTAAACTTAAACGAGGGAATTTCAGGTTGGATATAAGGAAGAAGTTCTTTACTGTGAGGGTGGAGAGGCACTGGCACAGGGTGCCCAAAAAAGTGGTGAATGCTCCATCCCTGGCAGTGATCCAGGCCAGGTTGGACAGAGCCTTGGGTGACATGGTCTAGTGTGAGGTGTCCCTGCCCATGGCAGGGGGTTGGAACTGGATGATGTTAAGGTCCTTTCCAACCCAAACCATTCTATGATTCTTTGTACTCCATCCATCTAGAACTAGTTCCTGGTTGTTACACAATAAATTCATCATATTCCTGATAAAACCTTTTCTCTGTCCACCTATCAAAGTAGTTTTGCCACTTCTGATATGTTTTTTTTTAGCACTCTGCCATGAATAATCTAAAATTGTAGTTTAATTTTAAATATATATGTATATTTCCCCCTTGGGGAATAATTACACAGTCTTATAGAGCTTAGTGTTAAGGCTTTTTCTTTCCTGAAGTTTAAATTGCCTTTTGTTTTTAAGGAATATAATGCATTCCAACTACTCTTTATGGAACCCTCTGAGTTATTTTCATCTTATACTTTAGTTTCTAGCTTTTCCCCCACTTCCCCACAATAGTTTCTTCACCCTTTTTTCCAAGTTATTAATAAATAAACACTTGGCTTCATAAATTCCTTGACATTTTTGCAGACATTCTGGCAATAATGAATAAATTATATTATCAGATGTTAACCAAAGTAATGGCCTATTATGAATGGAGAAAAGCAAATAACACTAGCTTGAGCTTGGCATTTCGGCTCTTACAGCATGTGAACAGTTGTATTAGCAAATCCTTTGTCGCTGTAGCAATAGCCAAACAATAAGCGTGTGCCCGAAGGCTGCAGTGGAACATGCACATCCCTCTGACCTTTTGCAGTGCTATTTCAATGGGAATGGCTATTTCTTTCTCCAGCCCACTCTTTTTCTCTCTTCATGAGCCTTGAGCAGCATGGTCTAGTATCAGGCATCCCTGCCCACAGCAGGGGGTTGAAACTGGATGATCTTAAGTTCTTTTCCAAGCCCAACTATTCTATGATTCTGTGTGTGCAAGAGTCAGCAAATATCACTGTCTCAACACTTTATGTTGCACATTTTTGGGTCTCAATATGCAGTGTTGATAGAATGATCTCTACAAAGGAAACCAGCTTTTCTATTCAGGAGGCCTAGAGCAACCACCAACTTTGTCAAGCGTCCCCACACCATCAGCTGTCAACCCGTGCCATGCAATAAAGTCATCCATGATTAAATATTCTTAAATGACAGCAGCATATTGAAACAAGCTGATAGCTGCTGACAGTGGAAATCCAATTAACCTGAATTACTATCTTGATTGTGGCACAATTAATGTCAGTTCTGCTGTGTCAGAAGTGACTGCTTGGCTAATGTAATTGTTTAATTAATTTGCTGCAGAGATTAGTTGATGTGGGACTGCCCTTATGCCAACTGCTGTGCTTCATCTTTCTCTCCCCTGCCCCACTGAACATCAGGTTTGAGAATGATGGATAAGCAGCTTGATGTCTACAGCTTTTTGCTCTAAGTGGATAAATGAAGTTCTATCTTTAAATAGGGTTTGCAAGATCACAGAGGAAATAGTAGAACTGTTAAACTTCTCTTAAGAGTGTTGTTGCCCATTGCTTCAGTGAGTTTTACTGTGCCCCATAGCTGAGATGCAAAGGGATTATGAGGGCTCTTCTTTGATTCATTCGAACTGAGATATGATGTTGCCTACATTAATGATTTCTCTGCCTTTTAAAGTACATACAATGAACAGCAGGAAGGCTGGTAATGGTGAGGGGTAGATTTATTTATCTTTAGAAATAGAAACCTGAGTCAGAGGTGACTGGAAGTTTGTTTCTCTTGCTGTAATAGCTGCCTGGTGTACTGAGAATAGTTCATGTTCTCAGATCTCTTGTGCAAAGACAGTCTTGAATGTCAAATAATTAAGAGTATTAAGAAATGCATTATGACCAGTTTTAGAAGTGATTCACTCAGGAGATGGGTCTGTTGGTGGTTCTTCCAGTTGAAGGGCGTTACAGTAGCTATTATGATGTTTGCTATATCTACTTTAATTCCTCTAGCTCTCTGCTGGTCAACTTTCAGTAGCCATGATGCATGTAAAGGAAAAGTAACATTTCTCTTCATAAAGGGCAACACAAGAGACAAAGGAGTGCAATGAAAAGACAGTAACCTAAGTGTCACACCGAACTACTGCCTAATAATAAATTGGAGTTGGTGAAGTAGAGCAAGAGAAGAACTTTCCTTGTTCTCCACCGGAAACTTTGCGATGTTCTTAGAATATACAGGCAGACTCGGACTGATTACCAAATAAGAGGATTATAATGAAGAAAGGAGCTCTAATGACTTAAAGGAGCCAGCATTAAAAAGTTAAACTCAGTAAATTAATATGTTAAGTACAGAGGCTTTGACAAGCAGAAAGGGGGAAATATATACGCATCCACACGGATATCTATATGGTTTTTTGCCCATGTAGAGCTCAACTATCTAAGCTCTTGTCACAGATGCCAGAAGAAAAGGAATGGAGGGCTAAAAGCTTTGATCAGCTGCATGTATAAAAAGGCTGGGAAGCTTGACAAGTTCAGAGGTTCCCTTTGCTTTGCAAAGCCTTCAGATATATCTGGTTTCTTCAATGTCTGCCTCAGAAGATTCCACAAGCAGAACCTCTCTGGAGACGTCTTTGAATTGTTCTCCAAATAGCGTCAGTGCAAAACCTCCATGGGTTTCAGTTGAGGTGAAAATGCTCAGAACTACTTTAGAAACTTTCTCAGAGCTTCAAACCGGTCATTCAGTTCAGGTTTTAGGAGTTTTGGAGGATTTGTAGGTGAGTTTGGGAGGATTTGTGGATAAGCCATATCCTGGGAACTGATTTATATCCTCACCTTCTTGGCAGCTTGGGAGAACTACCCAGTGTATCTTTAAGGGAGCCATATCATAACAAACTGAACTACAGAAAAGCTTTCTAAACTTAGCTTAATTGCCAGCTTAGGTTGGGTATAGTTGAATTACATGTTGTCTTTTGGCTAAATGCCCCTGGTTTTATCACCTCTCTGATGTCTTGTTCGTTGGAGGAAACGTTTACAAGTGTTTGTTTTTTTCCCTTACACATCATAAATGCATGGGATAGATGTGCTTTCTGACATGAATCTTGCAAACCGGCTGCATATTGTCACTGTGACAAAAATCAAACAAAGATAAGGTGGCTTTAATAGATTTCATTGCTTTCTTTCCCCTTTCATCCTTGCAATGAGGTAAAACTTGACCATTAAAGCTGTTTTTGTTTTTGCCCTTAAAGACTCATAATTTCATGTAATTCTTTCCTTTGCAGATCATCCTCTCATTGCTGTTAGTAATGGATATGCTCAATAGGCTAGACTGTCAGCACTCTGCTTTCTGACATTCACAGAGCTCTATTATGTTGTCTATCACAGTCAAATTATTACTTCATACTTCACATAAGCAGTCCTGTCTTCGCAGTGCTGCCTAGACTGTGCCTAGAGCTGAGGGATACGATTTTGACCGACAGGGTCAGGCTCCGAGGCCATTTGTGAAGCAATGCTGATATTCCATTGTTTGTAATAATGATCCCTTTTATTCAGAATCCATTACAATTTGTATATACACAAGGATTTTGACGTAGATGCAGGAAACACTGTTTTGATGGCAGTGAATAATGCAGGATGCTTCTGAATATTGTGTTATTGCCAGGAACTGATGAACAGTAAAATGTTTATAGAGCTGTGATCATTGTCAGTTTTCGTATCAGGCATTGTTCACTGTAGCTTAGCTCAGAGTAAACTACAGTTTAGGAAATGTAGGTAAGAATAATGTTGCAGGGAGCTCCACATTGTTGTTTGAGGGATGGAGGAAGGGACTACATGTTATTCCTCTGATGACATACCCACAACTCTATTGTGTGACTACATAATTAAAGTGCTAGCGTCCAGGAAGATGTTAAAGCATCTAATCTTAGAAATGGCTGAACTGGTTTACTTAAAAACAAAGAAAATCCCATTCATATACAAAATGAATACTAAAAAAACCCCAGTGCTTAAGTGTCGATCTTTGCAAATAATGAGATCCATCATCAGGTGTCCCTATTTTTTTTCTTCAATGCAGTAACGTCTGTTTCAAAGAAGCAACTTAAGGGGAAGTTCAGGTTGGATGTAAGGAAGAAGTTCTTTACTGTGAGGGTAGTAAGGCAGTGGCACAGGGTGCCCAAAGAAGTGATAAATGCTCCATCCCTGGCAGTGTTCAAGGCCAGGTTGGACAGAGCCTTGGGTGACATGGTCGAGTATGAGGTGTCCTTCCTGTGGCAGGGGGTTGGAACTGAATGATCTTAAGGTCCTTTCCAACTCAAACCATTCTATGTTTCTATTATGCATAATCTTATAAAAGGGGAGATTAAGGAACAAAGAAGTTAAATTACCTATGAAGGATCATATAACAGCTTAATGAGAAAAGGAGGAGTAGGCACTATGTCTGTACAATTTTCTGCATTGCTTACTATTTTGAATCTTTTTTGGTGGTCTTTATATTTGAACGGTGTTCTTATGAGTCCTGAACTTTGCTCTTTGACTTCCCCTGAATCTCCTCCTGCAAAACTGAGCAGAGAACCAAAGCAGAATACTGTTTCACACAAACCTTTCCATTACCTTGTGCTTTCTCATAGAGGCAGAAGTGCGGTATCGACTCAGGCTGCCTCCTGCCATTTCTGCGTTTAATCCAACAGAAAACTAAAAGCTCATAGGCCAATGTGAAGATAAAATATCCCAGAGAATAAAAATACTATTCAGACCTTGAAGAGCTTGTTTGGGTTTAAACAAGCTTCAATCAGAAATTTTGAGAGCCTAACCATTTCTCTGTGGCTTCAACAGAAAATCGTGCTGCCTCAGATTTAGCTCTGTCCCATTTATCAAATGATATGAAGGCACTGTTATTTCTTCTTAGTTTCAGTAGTATTACATTAGATGTGACTTTATTCACCTCTTCTTTGCCCAAAGAAGTGATAAATGCTCCATCCCTGGCAGTGTTCAAGGCCAGGTTGGACAGAGCCTTGGATGACATGGTCTAGTGTGAGGTGTCCCTGCCCATGACAGGGAGTTAGAACTGAATGATCTTAAGGTCCTTTCCAACCCAAACCATTCTGTGATTCTATTATTCTTGTGACAGGCACTAGTAAGTAGTAAAAAGGAAATATCCTTTGTCCTTTAATGATGCTGATTTGGCAGTTAAAGATTCAGCTTGTCTCTATGAGATCTACTGTGAAGACCCACATACAGCTCTATATGGGGGTAAGAAGCTGTAAAACAGCTTTCACTCTGCCTGTGTATCTATGCTGTCTTAGGCAAAGTGTGGAGGTGTGCATTCCTTGAGTTCCTAACACACAATTTGTTACTTTTCACAAGTAAGATTTTCATGCCTAGTCTGTTTAATTTACTCATTGCTACTTAGCACTTTGCTCCAGAGTAGTCTGCAAAGGAGCAGCAGTGACATGGTGGATGTCTGTAAACTGGTGAAAAATAGCATGCTTGGGAGGAAAAATCATGAGCTTTAATAGTATTCTTGGTTACAAAACATGGTCATCCTCTTGGGGTTTCTTTTTTAAGGAACATTTTGTTAATCTTGTCATTGGAACATGGGGGGTTTTTTCTCTACACTGTTTTGACTTCAGTACCAGAAAAACCCTATTTACCATGTTTGGAGATCCATTTAATGTTCAGTGTAGCAGAAGTCAGCTCTGCTGTACAACACTATGATGTAACGCATCATGGTTTATGCCTATGAATCATTGCTTGACTTGCTAATGGTGGTAGTGTTTTAGCAGTAGTAGAGGTACTACTGGAATAGGACTGATGTTAATGATGGTCTAGAGATACTGGTGAGCAAAGTTTGTAAGTAATGCCCTATATTAAATGAATGAGCACAATAAAGATCAGACAGACTTTGAAATTATGATCTTAGGGTCCTTTTCAGCCTAACTATTCTATGATTCTGTGAGTAACATAAGTCTTCTGCTTTTTGGGTTGATTTTTTCCAGTCATATCAATTGCTTAACACAACACAAAATACTGCCTGTCTTGGTTCTGTGACATTTTCACTCTGGAGATTCATCAGCTCCTAACGCTGACTTTTGGGAATGTTGATGGGAAACTACTTCCTGGTACCCCTTCTGAAATTTGTTTTTACTTGCAATTCATCCGGCTGGGAGAAGCTTCTTCATGGATCGGGAATGTGCTGACTGTTGTTCATGTGTTCAGATGCTTTCTGGTGCTAGAATCAGACCATCTTGTACCTTCCATTTGTTCCCTGGTGCCTGAAGGCTTACCCTGAGGGCAACTTGTCTTAATTGCTGCTGAGGTTTGAAGGCAAGTCTTAGTTCAAGAACACTGTGCTTTGAATACAGAAAATCCTTTCTTTCAGTCTCAATGTGAACAAAATTACATGAATTTTTTACTTTATCCCAAGAAGTGCCTTTGTTTTCTTTACCTGACACTTGCACTTGTTTGAGGATGGTCTGAAAGATCCTTCATGGCTGATGCTCCACCCTTTACCAAGCATTTTATTTTTACTAGACTTTTTTAACTACAGAAGTTGCATATAGCTAGCCACATGGTACTAAGTAGAAATTACTAACTCCTTTCGGTCAGAATCTCATAAGGGTACACTGAAGTAGTTCCATTAACACTAATGGAATTGAGCCAGACTATATACTTTCTTTGGCTCTGGTCCTTAGAAGCTTGCGCAAAGTTTGATCTAGTTGTTATTGGCAAAAGGAGACAATTTAGGGGACCCAAGTATTTTTCCTCAGCTGGTTCTACAGTTAAGGCTTTCTGCATTGGCTCCTAGAACTCCCTCACAGAAAAACTGGTAACGTAAGACTAGGTAAGGGAGATGGGTTGAAACCTGTTTGAACTGGGCTCAGGGGGTTGAGATCAGCAGCACAGTGACTCAAAGTCTGTGATTGCCAATCCAGCCAAGTAGTCCTATTCATAAGATAATATAACCTAACTAATAAACACATCTCAGCAAGAAGCTTTTCTCTGAGTACAGCACCGCCTTAATGTGGTTGAATCATTCTCTCTCTGCTCCCTTGCAAATGTGTTTCTGGGTTTGAATTGTTGGGGGACTTAAGTCTCAGTGTGGGGCTGTTAGGTGTCTCAAGGTGTTTTCTGCAGAAGCATAAGGGCATTTGCTTTGCTACCTTGGGCAAACTCTGTTCTGTGAACGTGCAGGCTCTGGTGTTTTGGGTGCACACAATAGTCATTGCCTGCTTTAGACTGCTGCCTAGATTTGCTATGTAGAATTTAAGCAGCTGCCAGAGGTAGGTGGCTTCATTCCAGTGCTGGGGAAAGAAAATAATCCTCTTTATAGTGAATTTGTAAATCACGTTGGAGGTCTGCTGCCTTGAAAGACATGATAGAAATGTAAGTCATTATCATGTGTTATTACAAATGATGTCTCAGCCATTAAAAACCCAAGTATATTAAGGGAATATTAGGATTGCTAATTCAAGCATTCAGAAGTTAGAAAATGCAGCAATTAAATCCGTGCGTACAGGCTTAACGTCAGCCCCTGTCAGCTTCTAGGCAAACCAGCGCAGAAAACATTGCGCTTCTATCCTCATCCTGTTGCAGATGGTGAAAATCAGCTCAGATTTTGAACTAGTCATAGAATGGTTTGGGTTGGAAAGGGGCTTAAGATCATCCAGTTCTAACCCCCTGCCATGGGCAGGGACTCCTCACACTAAACCATGTCACCCAAGGCTCTGTCCAGTCTGGTCTTGAGTGTGTATGAGCCAGGGGTTGAGACAAGTCATTGCTTTCCCAAGCTGAACCAAATCCCCTAGAAACACTAAAACGTGCACCCTCACTGATGGGACAAACTGCTTTCTCCGTGTCCCTCCTCACATTCTTCATCTTTCTCACTACAGAAACGGTTTGCATAACCTTTTTCAGGGTGGGATACTTTCAACTTTTCAATAGTTTTCTTCTTTCATATAGCTGTAGTATTTTCATTTAAATTAAGTAACTTGACATCAACTGCAGGCATAGAAAATGTTTCTAGCAAGGATGCTGGAGAAGGATTCTTCATCAGGATCTGTAGCGATAGGACAAGGGGTGATGGATTCAAACTTAAACAGAGCAAGTTAAGATTGGATCTAAGGAAGAAGTTCCTTACTGTGAAGGTGGTGAGGCACTGGAGCAGGTTTCCCAGAGAAGTGGTGAATGCTCCATCCCTGGCAGGTGTTCAAGGCCAGGTTGGACGGAGTCTTGGGCAACATGGTTTAGTTTGAGGCATCCCTGGCTGTGGCAGGGTGTTGGAACTAGGTGGTCCTAAGGTCCTTTCCAACACAAACCATTCTATGATTCTGTTTAATCCTGAATGGTTATCACTGGCTAAATAGCTCTGCAACAGAAAATGCAGTCTTACAATGGGGTGTTCTGAGGAACAACACTGATTCGTAGCAGTTGGCTTCACCTGGGGTGTATGCAAAGAAGATAAATGAATAAGAAAGGAATGAGGAAATGATTTATGGGGAATGGGACTGCTGCATAGAATTAGTGGAAAGTGACAAATACATAGAGCATCATAAGGGAAAGTTTGAAATCAATCCAAATGATGGGGAAGCAAAGGCACACAAACAGTGTGATAAGCAAAGTGCTATTTCCTTGGTGTGAAGGGTGGCCTTTTCCTGTTGCTCTTATATCTCATGGGTTTTACTCAGACGCAGCTTGTCTGCTTCGTTCTCATTTAAAAACACTAAAAGTGCTTAATGATATTACTGGCCTTTTCTAGCGCCTCTGCAGAAGCAGTGATATTTGATGGCAAATTCATTGTTACTCTATAAGGAAGCTTTACCATAAAGGTCATCAAATTTGGTCAGTGCATTTTAATTTGTACACACATTAAAGGTCATATTCCTCACTTCCACTGCAATAACAAAGTGTGTTTATTCTCTCATCAGAGAAGATTGTGTATGACTTATCGAAGCGCCCTATCAATGTAAATGGAATATAAACCAAAAATCATAATGATGAAAACACCGGTGCAAGTGTAAGGTGTTTTTTTTCCCTGCTGTATGCTTAATGCATAACACTTGGAGGTAAATACACAACTGCAAGGTCTGATTTTCTGCTGTGTTACTCCAATATTTCCTTTTGTCCCCCATGAGAACTCCACAGCCTTCAGCAGAGCTTCTGCTGGTGTATATTGGAATGACAGTAGTGTGAGATTCATAATATCATCTTTGCATGGACACGTCCAAACATAATTAAGGACCTGGGTTCTCAATCCAGCAGACCTCAAATTAGCTTTCAAAATGCATATTAAGGGCATAGACAAATGCCTTTATGCAATTCCAAATGACCTGTGAGGGCAGGGGGAACGAAATTGTATGAACCTCTTTAATGTCACAAAACTCTCTCTACAGAGATTTGCATATAAAATGTACCATTTTATGTCAAACAGATTTGTTAATCTTACAATGAAGGAAACAGTACTTGAAAATTAATCAGGGTGGGTTTTCATATCCCTGCAGAGGCCCTTAAAAGGACCTGACCTGATAACTGGAGGCTGTTATTGTGTGGTTTCTAAATTCAATCATTTCTGTGTTTTGTTTGCTGGATGGGTTTGCAGAAAATAGATCTCCATAGAAGATAAATCTTCAATGGCTTCTTTGCTCAAGTAATAGAACTGTACTTCCAGAAGTTCTTGTAACCCTGGAAAATGCTTCATGATTTGTTCATCATTTAAAGCTGTGTTTAAAATATGAGTAAGCATTCATGTAGGTGAAAACGGGTCATCTTAATGAGTCTTTAGGTATTGAGTATGGATTAGCTTTCTGCCTTTTTTAACCTGTCTAAGAAACAATGACTGAAAAATGGACCTCCTCCTCTCAGATACAGGTTCTTGCCCATGCAACCTAACTGAAAAGCCCAGGATATGTCAAATGCTTATATTATTTGTTACTGCAGGATGAAGGAACAAAGACACATGGTCTTGGGTTAACCATCTCAGATTGATGCTCTTTCTCTACTATCATCATCCTTTTCCGAGTCCAACGGATAAGAACAGAGACAGGGGAAGTGAGACAGTGGGATATTGATGACATTAATTTAGCTAATGGTACCACCTTTCCCAGTGCTTTTGTCCTGCAGAAGACCTAGAAAATGCCAAAACCATGGAATTGCAGGGTATGTCTCTACTCTGAAGGAGTGTCGTGTGCTCTGAGATTCCCAGCTGGTCTAGTACAAATCCCTGCCTGAATTAAAATGCCTGTTTCTAGGGCTTTCTGTCTCCTTAATAGACCCAGTTATGAAATCCTAACCTCCTGCCTTGCAGTTTACAGTGTAACTAATCCATCGGGGGTAGGAAAGCACAATGCTGCTTTTGCATACACAAATCAAATGCTTAACATTGTTTTTTCCTATTCTATATAAATACAGGAAAAATAATTTCCTCAAGCCCCTGCTATTATTATTTCTGCTTTCGAACCCATAGTAAGAAAACGTGTCTTTCCTCCGTGTAAATGCATTTGCTTAGGAGTTTCCAAGATGAAACTTGTTTCTCTGGGCCTGGGGCTTTAATGGGCTTTAATAGTTTGTAATTACTTAACTATCGGTTGTGACATACTGAAAATGTCTTGCAATATTTCACATGTCTCCCCCAAGAAATACACATCTTCCAGGCTGTAGAATGAAACTCCCAGCTTATTTTTAGGAAACAAAGAGGGAAAGCTTTCCTCCAGGCTCAATCATGTCCAGTTTGCCTGTCAGTATAAACCGCATCTCAGCTGTGTCCTTAAGTAGCCTTGCTCATTCCTTCCCTGCTTTTCACTCCTATTTCACATGTGTATTTAAAGAGCCTCTGTCAGGATTAAGATATATCTGTACCTCTAACGTTTTACTAAAAAGCCCTGAGAGCCTAGCAAAAAATAACTGCAAAAAGCCATTATGTCTTACTACAGGATTAGGGGGTTTTGTCCCACACTGCATTCTTTTCATCCTGGGAAAACACATACAGTGAAAATAGATTAGCTCCAATTTAATCAACAAATTCTAGGTGTTATGGGAAATGAGCTTACAACAAGGTTGGGAAATAGCTATAAAACCAGAGCAGTACAACAGCAGACCAGGTTTCTGAATAAGCTCATATAATTAAAAGGAAATCAGATAGTACTGCTTATAATTATTTCTCATACATTTTCTAGCAGAAGATAATGCTTCCTGGTACCTTTCAACTTGTCCAAAATTCAGCCTGAAATTTTAGTGGTTGCTTTGATTTCTAGATCTCAATTTTGATGCTCATTTGAAGGGGTAGCTAAAAGGAGTAAATGTTTTCCAACATGGAGTTTTGGGAAACGTGTTTCCCTGGAAGGAACATGTTTTTAAGGAAGTTTTGTTAAATTCTTGTGCGTCCTATATGTGGACAGAGCTTTGGAACTTAGTAGGAAAAAAACTGGAAAAAGCAGTTTGTGACCTTTAGGAGTGTTTGATGAAACCTTCAAGTGTCTGAAAATAAAACCCCTTATATCCTCATCTTATCCATTGATACTACTTTGAAATTTGAGGGAAGACCCTAAAAATTCAGTTTGTACCAAGAGTATGCATCAACTGTTGATACGTCTGTTCTGCCAATAGCCATAGAATCATAGAATCATAGAATGGTTTGGGTTGGAAAAGACCTTAAGATCATCCAGTTCCAACCCCCTGCCATGGGTAGGGACACCTCACACTAGACCATGTCACCCAAGGCTCTATCCAGCCTGGCCTTGAGCACTGCCAGGGATGAAGCATTCCCCGCTTCTCTGGGCACCCTGTTCCACTACCTCACCAGCCTCACAGTAAAGAACTTCTTCCTTATATCCAACTTGCCTGTTTCAGTTTGAGCCCATCTCCCCTTGTCCTATCGCTACAGGTCCTAATGAAGAGTCCATAGTCCTAAGTATGTCTTGTCTTTGGTAAGCATCTAAGTATGCTACAAGTGGTCTTCACAAGGTCTAGAGTGAGGTGAGCCTGCCCATGGCAGTGGGGTTGGAACTGGATGATCTTAATGTCCTTTCCAACCCAAACCTGTGATTCTGTGATTCTAAGTGCAAGTGGGAGATGCTGGGCAAAATTATTTTACTCCTGTAAAGAATAATGGGTGTAGGTTGGAGGAACTGAGAGGAGGTCACAGGGCCTCAGAGCTTCGGATGCTGGAGACCGGGAAAGCAAGGAGAATAGGGAGTAACATAAATGCACAGTGCAAAAGAAAGATCTTCAGCAGTTGATGGGAGAAGGAGCTGGAAAAAGATGAGTGAAAGCAAGTGTGGATTAGTCAGATGTGTGGGAAATGGTATAAAGATGCAAAGCTCCCGGAAGAATTATGTCATAAAATAAATGATTCGGTTTATGGCTGCTTTGGTTTTTTGTTGTGTTTCGGGGTTTTTTGATCCTTACTTTTCCTGTGGCTGTGGCTCTGCTGTTCTGAGGCTAGTAATTCTGTGTCCGAAACCTAGTAATATCTGTTTTAGGGCAGTAAGGAACTTGCCCTGGTGGGAAATGATCCTGTTACAGGTTTACCATTTCCATGTAGGGGTAGATTAACCTTGATTCAAGTGATGGCATCATGAATCACATTGGTGAATTGGAGTTCTCTTGACACCAGCTATACTTCTACCATTGTCATGTGTCTCTTGTTCCTTAGTTTAGAATGGACGTAAACCCATTGCTGCATTTATATTAGGGATCGAAAGTATTAATTATACAATTCTGCTGTCATGGAACTCCCATAGGGAAAAACTAGGACCTTTATCGTAAGTGAAAGGTCTGCATGATCTCATGTGAATGCGGACTTCCACATTCATGATGTACACAGCAAAATAATAACTCATTTATTGAATAAGGCAGAGATTCTGCTTGAGAGGGAGGGGAACAAAATGCTGCCTATATGTGCATACATGTGAAACATAAACTCTAGTATTTCCTAGCTGTTGAGTGATCATGTTTCTGATGTTGATGTGCTCCCACTATTTGTTGGTGCCTTTGGATTACTAAAGATGTAGGGATGTTTATTTTGTCTTCCAACTTCCCTCACGATTGACAGTGATGGCATTAAGACGCCATTTATGATCTCAGTTTGGCAATCGGATTCTGCTAACCTAAACAAGGGATAATAACCAGAGTTTGTTCTATGTAATGTTATTATGTATACTGTTTATTGGTGCCTGTTCATGTAATAATCATAGTCTGCAGATCCCATCTGGTGAGCAGAACGATCTGTCCAACATCCTCTGTGCTAACATCTTTCTCCTTTGAGAAAGGAAGGGAATGGGTCACAAGAGCCTCTTTGCATCAAGTCATGTGTGAAGGGATGCTTGCATAGCCCTTCCTGATGTAGCATGTGCATCGGTACCTTGAGGGCAACTGCTGCCTTTTGCTTATATATCAGGTTTTTTTCACCTAAGTGACAAAAGGAGCTAAGGTATACAGCTACTCTTCTGCAGTGTGTGTAGGAAAGCTTGTGGGATTAGGCAGGGCTCTACTGCTGTTTCTACTCTTCCTCCAGCCTGCACAAATTTATGGGTGGAGACTAAAGGGACTCAAAGAACTGAACATTTTCCTTATTGAAATATAAAGTAAAGAAAGAACTAGGAATTAACAGGAGACTGCTGCAACAGATTATATGGCTATGAAGGACAGTAATAGTAAATCCACCAAGAGATGTTGTAAACAGAGCAGGAATCATTATTCTGACTTACCAGCCAGGACAAGGTCATAAACTGTGAACCAGATACCAGAATACAAGCTTGACTGCATCTCTCCTACCCTCGTATTAGTCTCCTTATGGCTGAGTTTTGTGCTAGCTTTATGTTGGTTAAAAACAAGAAAAAAAGGGCAGGGGAAGAGACTACATAAAGTGCAAAATAAGAGTGAATTGGGCTTTGCAGTGCTAGAAGGAGCAAAACAAGGGAGTCTCTCTGCAAAGGGACTGATGGAGAAGCCATGTGAAATGCTAACTGCAGCCTTTGAAACTCTCACTAGGAAGAATTGAGGATGCTGCTGGAAGCTAAATGACCCATTAGCATCCTCTACTGACCAGACAAAGGCTCTGGCACTTTAGAGATGGACAAGGACATCTGGGTGCAGTTGGAAGCGCAGGTTTCCTAGTTTGACGTGGAATTAATCAGCGCTAAAATAAAAGAGGATGCTGTAGCAGGTCTGCAATCTCATGCACTCAGCTTTCGGAATGCATTGTACTTTCCCCTCTAGAAGTGAAGGCTGCAAGTGCAAAGCCACCATGAAGAAATATCACTTTGTAGGTGAAATAATCTGTTAAACAGACATAGCTCTGTACATTTGTATTGTCCCCAAGAGACACAACAGACTGATTGAAAAGCATGGGCAAATGGCTGTCCCCAGGTAGGGCTTTGGGGAGATGGAGAACAGTGTCCCCCTGTACACTACTTCCTATCACACCTGACAAAAAAAGATCCTTCTTAACACATGAACATGGAATGATTTTTTTAAAGCACCCATTTTTTTCTAAACCAAATGAAAACATTTCTGTGTGAGTTTTGTGTACAGTTCTGATGTCCTCAACATAAGATTTTAAATGGGAACAAGCAACATAATGTTTATGGAGGTCACTGGGAAGGCTGATGAGTTTAAGTAGAAACAGACATAAAAATTAAAACCCTGTAGAATCTCCTTTACCATATCTTAGTTTGAAGGAAATTAGGGTGGTTAATGCTAGAGATACATTTGCCTTCACTGTAAACAGCCTGCCTTATTGCTTGGCTAGGTTTCATTGCACAGCAGAGTGAAGAGAGACTTCTTTATCTCACAGGAGACAGTCTTCTCCTAGCAGCCAGAAAGCAGATTTGACACCCCCAGACCAAACCCAAACTGAATAGCCAAGTCCAGCCCTCCAGGCAGAGTCTGAGGATCTAGTGTGACACAAAGATTTATGCAGGAAGAAAGTTGTATAGAGAAGGTGATTGTATTTAAGGGGGATTTTCATGAAGAGGAAGACTGAATTGTCCAGAAGGATGAGTCAGTCCAGAAAATAGACAAAATCTCCATGTTGTATCGACTTGTTTCAAGTAGGCCTACCAATGGAAAAATGGCAACATTTCCTCATAGATTTACTCACCATCTTCCCATTGAATGTCCATGTATTTTGTCTTTCTCCTCTTAGCTACGAGCCAGGAAGATGAAGTGCTGCCTTCTCTCAGTTGCGTTGGCTGTTCTGCTGTTCATCGTCATAATCATCACGGTCTCAGTCAAGGGTTGATCTGGCTACGGTTTCCACAGGTAAAAGCCCTTACCTAAGTCTTTTATCACACTGTAAGATGGTTGGGAGATAGTTTAAGAAGCTGATTATGGTAAGAAAAACTGATCTTAGCTTGCAGATTCAGATCTGGCCTATGAAAATAATTCCTTTAAAGGGTATTTGGGCTCAGAAACAACATCCTTAGTGGGTCCTTAAAAGTAAGCCAAGGTGATACTGATATTCAAACAAAACATCTTGTTACCCTTTTGTCTGTTGTTTGTGTTGTGTTTGATTTTAAATGGGTCTCATAGCAATGCTAATTAATGAATCAGAAATTGATATGAATTAGAGATGCAGAAGATGTATTAAAGACCCCAGACTGAAGCAGGGTTGGGGGCAATCCAAAAGATACGTTAAGATGTTCCAAAGTGCATCTAGCTTCTGCGATGTTTCAAAGATGCCTTGGAGCCAAGCTCTCCTGAGGAGCAGGAAGACAAACAACTGAAGATTGCAGTATGGGCAAAAATAGTAATAGGTTTCTAGTGATCTTTGCTCTGGATCCAACCCTAAAAGGAGTATTGGTCTGCAGTAGGGAGACTGGGCTGTAACTTTACCAAGACAGGTGAGACATCAAAGCAACTTCATCCCTGTAGTTTAAGCTATAGTATGTTTTCTTTCTTTTCCCTTTTCTTCTCCCTTATTTCCCTAGGAGAATGACTCCTAAATTAATTCTGATAACCTCAGGCTGATAGAAAGCATTTCTGGGTGTCTGTTTCTTTAGAAGGTGGCCAGGCCATTATTCAAAGAGACATTATCAGATTTACAAATTTCTGCCTCCTAATGGCTTGTGCATTCCAGGTCTGTGTGCCCGCTGCTACGACAGGGTTTCCAGCAGGTAAAGCTGGAACCCAAGAGTTTCAATGGGACTTGGCTTGCAGACCACAAGTAGGAGCCCTGATGAAAAAGCAATTGTGGATGGGGACAATTTTTAGCTTAAAGACCTCTCAAGTCCCACAGAGACTTTCATAAAGCTCATGTGTTATCACTCGTGTAGTTAGTAGGTACTGCATTATCCTGAGGCTCACTGGGACCGTTTACAGCAATTTAAGCAGAGATTTCTTAGCCTGAACTATCCTCTGGAGCAACCCAAGAGAAAGCACAAAGGATCAACAGAGTTTATCTGTTGTTTTGTTTTACAAGATTTCAGTGCTACTTGACCCTGCTGTCCTTGCCCTTGAGGATGAAGTCGTTGCCCATTAGAATGTACTGTATGTCTTCTTTGTGCTCTCAAGAGAAACCAGCAAGGGCTGGTGCAAAACAGTCACAGAAGGATGATTCTTCACATAAGGTGTACTTAATCTTTGGGGCTCCTTCTAGCATGTCATATAGGATACCAAATTCGGGTACAAGAAGGAATTGTACAAATCCATGGAAGAAAAAGAAATCTGTTGAGGGATATCATGTACCGTCTCACTGGCTTTGGATGAGGATAATCATGGGCCCTATCTTACTGCTAGGAGAAATGGCTGTAAATGGTTTCCTGCACTTGCATGCTTACTTAGGTGTTTTGCCAGCGCTAAAGTCAATAGGATATCAGTGAGATGGACCTTTAGATTGGTTGAATATGGATGTTCTTAGTGCATATATATATATTATACATACATTTTTGTCCTTCTTTTACATGAGACACTGCTTATGATTGCAGATAGCTATCTATCCCGATGATTTAAATCTAGAGCAACTACAGTAATTCTAATTGCATTACTCTGGTTTTATTCTGCATTAGTCTGGTTTGAAATGTGATTCATCGTGATAATCTATGCTACAATACAGTTTCTTCTATATATAGTTAAATATTCCTATCTCCTAAAAATCACAAATCTTATCAACAGCTGACTAAATGTAGACACATTTTAATAGAAATCGCTTAAGTGGAGAAAGAACTGAAATGTTCTTACAGTAAAACTCCATTGGAAAACTGGAGTTAATCTTCTCCTAAGAGATCCTTGTCTTGAGGGAAGTGAACCTAGAGATGCTAATGAAAGCCCTAGGAAAAATATAATGCTCTACTTTTCATCATCAGTTGTGAAACTAATTATGAAGCTTCTAAAACTCCTCAGCAGTACAGATGCAGGAAGAACCTGCATTGAGTTATATTGGAACAAGTATGCTTTCTGGTCATTATGAACTATTCTTAATCTAGGTTGACAGCAAATGGCGCACAGTAAATTTCACATTTATATTTTGAAGGTATCTGAAGCAGAATTTCCGTGTTCATAGTGAACATTTTTTTCTATTCTGAACTGCAATGCAAATGGATTTTAAAATATCAGGGAATTTAAAGTTTCAACTACCTCAACAAACTGTATCATATAAAACTGTCTTATATACTTCAGAGAGATAGAGAACAGCTGGGCTTCAATGTATAACAGCTCTACATGACCATTCAGAGCATATAAAGGGAAGAAAGCAAGCTAGGGAACTAGTTACAAAATACTCTGATTGGCACAGTGAATAAAACCCCAAGTTTCATAATGACTTGCCAGAACTTCCATTTAACGTGTCATCAGAGAGTTTGCTCTGTGCTGGATCAGGAAAGGACCAAAAGAAACAGCACCAGTCACCCTATTCAAGTGGTTTAAGTCCCATTTGCATGATATTCAAGGTAGGCTTCTTTAGCTTTCAGGAGTGCAGCCACGATGAGAAATCTGAAGTTCATTATTCAGTTAGTTAGAAAAATTATTCCATTAGTATTTATGATCATAGAATCACAGAATGGTTTGGGTTGGAAAGGACCTTAAGATCATTCAGTTCCAGCCCCACTGCTGTGGGCAAGAACACTTCACAGTACACCATGTCGCCCAAGGCTCTGTCCAACCTGGCCTTGAGCACCATCAGGGATAGAACATTCAGTACTTCTCTGGGCATCCTGTGCCAGCGCCTCAGCACCCTCACAGTAAAGAACTTCCTTATATCTAACCTGAACTTTCCCTGTTTCAGTTTGAACCCATCACCCCTTGTCCTGTCACTCCAATCCCTGCTGCAGAGTCCCTCTGCAGCATCCTTGTAGCCCCCTTCAGATACTGAAAGCTGCTCTGATATCTCCATGCAGCTTCTCTTGTCCAGGCTCAACAGCCCCAACTTTCTCAGCACTGAAGATCGTTATGATCAGTAACACTGTTAAGATTGTTCTGATCAGTCTACTTCAGTCTCTTTTTTTTGTTCCTGATTCTGCATTTGCAATAGTGAGGCTGAATCAATGGTTCTTCTTAAAAGGACAAAAAAGCAGTGGTTTTCCCCTCTTCCCCCACAAATCAGACATGACTTTGACAGGCAAACCCATTCCTTGTATAGGAAAGATCACTTTATGAATCCTGACAAACAAGAAGGGCTTTTTCCTGTGAGTTTCTCAAGCAGCGGTTGAGCATCATCGGCTCCTGGCTCGGTGCATGCAGAGGGACCAGCTGTTCAGGAGAGCTCCAAGCCATGACTTTTTCCTGTCGAGGCCCCTGCTCTAAGTATGTCACTGCTCCCTTGGGGCACTTTTGTCTGGCAGAGAGAGGGAAGAACATGTACAGAGAAACTCCTGGGGACTTATGTCTGTACGTTTGTTTGCTGACACCTTAGGAAAATAGCCCGGCAACATTTGGGTCACATTGCTCATATTTTAGCAACTCTGCAGCTGCTCTTTTTTCTGTTAGAGTACATCAGTAACCATTTAAAAGGACAGTATTGCTGTAGCAGTCTGAAAGAAATCCATCCTTTAACAATGTCTTTTTACAGTGTCGAGATTTCTTATCCTGGATAAACCTTCTGTGTCCTCCTCCTTTTGACTCATTTGTATGAGTGCACAATTGCACGAGATAAGTGACGGTCAAGACTGTTGGCTTCCTAAGTCTTAAGCATTCTTTGTAGGAAAAAAGAGGTGACACTTTGAGAAAGATGCTACATGTATTTGACGGTTAGAAAATATGCTTTACCATGACAGCTCAATCAACTCAATCCAGCTAGCCAAAGAAAGAGAGAATGAAAGATGACTTGGCTATTCTGCGCCCTTTCCTTGTGGTATTCATTGCAGCAGAAGGTGCCTTCCCCATTAAACATGACACACTTCAGTCTTACGAAGGTTACTGGACTACTGGGGATTTTGTTGAGAGTCCTTAAACGCAATGGACTCCTGTTCTTTCCAGCCTTGGAATCTGTCAGTGAATAACCAGGTGAGAGCCCAGTAGAGTAAAACAGTGTTTCCCTTAATGGTAACTGATGCAGCGGCTGACAAGAGGAACTTGCATAAATTATCATTCAGCTGAATATTCTCCTAGCCTTCGTCAGCTTGAAACTCGAAGGTTTCCTGATCCAGGAAGTAATTATTTGATATTTAACAGCCATTGATGCATTCCTTTCTTGTTAATTTGACCAGTTGCATTTTGTACCATCGTAAGCTTTTAAAATGTAGAATATCCTGATAAAGGATTACAATTACTCTGATTATAATCAACACATAATCTTTAATGTACAGCTAAAAATCCATCTTGGCCAGCATCTCCAAAACAGGGCTGCAATCGATACAAAAAAGCAGTAATCAGGCTCCAGATATTTGTTTCCTGAATATGCAACTGTCTTGTTTTGAATTTAAATTAAATTGATTAGTATAGAAAACTACAAAACCTTGTTTCTATTTGGATTATTTTTCCCTTCTTTGCAATCATTTTTCCTTGCCTAATTCATTTATGGGTTTATTATACAGTTAAATGTCTCCTGCAGCCTGACCTATGAGGATGAGGTTCAGACACCTGATTTTATATGGTCTGTCCTTTTTGTTTATTCTTTCCTTACTTTCAGACCTTTTTAGTACCTCATGCACTACAGTGTCCCTGCATGCTGTACCTCAGGTTCCTTGCAATGCACTAGGCATCATAAAACCTGCGCTTGTAGTCACTGTGTGTGCTTGGAGAAGCAGAGGAACGCTCCTTCGTGTGATCTGGTCTAGGGATGTAAAAAGCATCTTCATCTCAGGGTTTTAAATGTCGGAGATTTGAAACCTGGACAGCAGAATAGCTTTCAGCAAAACAGGATTTTGCTAGATCAGCTTCAGACGTCATTAATGCTGCATCTTTCCCCCATAGCAGCAGACAGCCAGGTGGGGCATAAAGTACCATGTGGAGCCAAAGGGAAGGTCTTCCAAGGTACGCCACATCAGTAACCCACCAACAATGCAATCAAAGCACGTATATGTCATGGTCCTGAGGGCACAAGGTAGCAGAGAAGAAAAGACTGACAAGTTACTTTGTGGTACTTGGCATTTACTGTTCTATTTCTCCTTCCCAATAGGAAACAAGTCTGGGCACCCTCTTCTGACGCGTGCAATAGACATTCTGACATTTGCCCAGTGCATCTCTCGCCTGGCAATGTCAGGTTATAAGAGCATAGCAGTTCCTACTCAGTGTTGAACAGAGCAATAATTCAACCAAACAAACATTGTAAATAAGAGAAAAACATAGAAAGGTTTGTTTCATGGCATTGCCTTTTATAAATTGATATCACGGGGCTTTACTTAGTCCCTCTGTTTTTGCCATGCATCTATATATGGCTTAATAACTATGTGAGCAGCTCACTTTTCAAGCTTGTTTCAGTCTCTCAAGGCCCATAAGGGTCATAATATTTTTGACAGCTGTCATTGAAATTCTAAAGTAATTCACCCCTCTGCCCTGGCTGTGGCATTGCTGCCATTTTTGCTCTGCGGCACAATCAGGAATCAATAACTCTGCAATTTTTTTTCCCTGTTTCTTATTATTTTGAAAAGGTACCTACATTTATAGTCAGGTGTCAGTTCTTGTCATTTTCATTCTCGGCTCTTAGCCTGTAATTAATCGCTTGGGTCTTGGCATCCTCACTCAAGTTTTGCTCTGACAAGAAGACCGAGGTGCATCCTGATTCCGCACTAACTTGCATGCTTCAAATTTAAACGAGTCAACAATGAGATCTGGATTTTTACTGATTAATATATAATTTGGCCCAATTTCTTCAGTTAAGCTAACACTTAGATTCCTGAAGACTTTCCTGGTTCCAGTGGCCATGTCTGCACTTCTCTGAGTTCACTTATTTCCCTGACAGTAAGTTAAAAGCTGTGATACATCTGTGTAGGAGAGAGAAATGAATACCACTGGAAAGAGAAATTTTAAAGAGACAGGAGTCTGCTTTATGCAAAACCTCTTTCAAAATAGAGGCAAGAAAGGCAGAAGTGCCAGGAAATAGATAGATCGAAGTCTAGGAAGCTCTCTGAGTTTCACCCTTCACAAACACCTATTCTAAACCTTCAAACAGATGAATGTTTTGATGGGACCTTACATGATCAGGTTACTGTAAATGAATTCATTTCAGGTTGACCTTGATTGTTGCTCATCTGCATGCTGTTTGATCTTTATAAGCATCCCATAATGCCAGGTCATTAATTCTCCTGTGAGAGAGCTAAGGGAGGAGGTATTATGTTGCTTTTGCCATAGCTTGAGAGTCCCCATGCAGACAGTTCGTGCAGCTCAATTAACAAGTAGTAACTTTAATTCATTGATTTGAATCCAAAGTCAGTAGGGCTCCCAAGCAGTCAGCAGCTTTCTTCATTCCATCTCAGGTTTCTACACTGTTTCTTTGCAATGGGTAGGAAAAGGGAGTACTCCCGCTGCGTGGCTGTGCACAGTTATGACTTTTCTGATGGATGGAAAGTCTTTGATCAGAGCTTCCCAAAGCAGTCTGCAAGCATCAATTATTTATGCTTTGTAATGCCTTTCACCTTTACCCATGATGACACATCTCTAAGGACCTGACAGAGGAGGCTGATCTTCAGCACTTGCAGTTTGAATTGCTAGAAACAGCGCAAAAAATGGCCATACTGATTCAGACCAATAGTCTCTCTGGCCTCATGCTGTCCCATTCGTGGGTACTGAATTGTGGACAGCACAGGTCATTCCTTTAGCTGCCTAAATATGCCTTTAGGTGCCTAAAATTCAGGCGCCAGTTTGGAAAGGATTGTCAGAAGTGTGAGTGTCTTTGAATGAGTCAGTGGCAAGTGTCCTCCTTCCTATGGATAGTCGCATTTCCTCAGGAGCAGTAATGTCTAGTGGAGGGAGCAGTTGATGTTTGCAGCACGATTAATGGCTCAGGAGGGTTCTCTGAGGCATAAATTAGTAGCCCCCAGGAGAAGCATGGGTAAGGCTCTTTTATAAAGAGACACTTCATAAACTGCTGTCACATCGTTCCACCACCGTTAACTGACATTTTCAGTTGGCAATGTTTGAATTATCTGTCTCATAGAACTCCCAAAATACAGAGAGATTTTGGGGTTGTGAGAGGCACAAGAGCAACACACATCATTCATGCTGGAGCCCTTTGGCTTTGTGGTGAGTGGACTTTCAATGAAGTCAGTTTGGGAAGTGCATGGTTCTTTTTGATAAGGTTAAAACAGCTTATTCTTCTCTAGAGAGCAATTCCTCTTGACCTGGGGATGATGAGTAAGGTTGTCGCCACTGACTGCAGAGTCCTGAGTGGCCTCTTCTGTGTGGCATGTATTGTCCCAACAAAAGCGACAATCACCATTTCAGTCTCAGATGGTTCTGTGATACTTTAAAGCTTCTATATGTGAAAGAGAAGGTTTGAAAAAGAGGTCTCTGATGCTGGCAAGTAGTAAACAGGTCTTTGCCTACTCAAAGTAGTGTTACTGTTCTTTGTCTTTTCTCTGTAAGTAACTTAAAAATCCAATCTTAACAAACTTGTCTTTCTATTGGAACAACAAAGCCACTGGAATCATCCCAGTGTTCTATCTCTAAAGTCAGTAGCAAAGACAGAATCTACATGTTGCTTTTCCCCTTCTGTGGACGTGCACACAGTAATATTATATAGGAGCTAAGAGGACATCAGGTTTGATACACTCAGGTACTTCACCTTTCTAAAACAGGGAGCCTGTGTTGGGTCTGGCTGAAATGGAGTTAATTTCTCCTCATAGTGCTGTGCATTGTATTGAGAGCTAGAAAGGTGTTGATAACAAACCAGTGGTTTGGCTACAGCTGAGCAGTGCTGACACAGCGCTATGGCTGCCAATCCTACGTTCATCACCAGCACCAGTACAATGGAGAGTGGGCAAGACAGTGGGAGTGGACATAGCCAGGATACTGGACCCAAACTGACCAAAGGAATATTCCATACTGTATGATGTCTGGTCAGCAATAAAAGCTAAGAGAAGGAAGGGGGATATTCATTATTGCAATATTTGTCTTCCACAGCAACCACTATGCATACTGATGCCCCGCTTCCCAGGAAGAGGCTGGTATTGCCTGCTGATGGGAAGTAGAGAATAAATCACAGAATCATAGAATCATAGAATGGTTTGGGTTGGAAAGGACCTTAAGATCATTAAGTTCCAACCCCCTGCCATGGGCAGGAATACCTCACACTAAACCATGTCACCCATGACTCCGTCCCTGATAGCTTCCAGAGCGGGCCCACATTGTCTGTCCAGCCTGGCCCTGAACACTGCCAGGGATGGAAGTTTTGTTCTCCTTTCCTCCCATGCACAGCCTTTGCTTTTGCTTTATTAAACTGCTTTATTAAACCCAGTAGTTTTATTCCATCTTATTTCTCCCCACCCCATCCTGTTGATGGAGGAAGTGGTAGAGTGGCTTGGTGAGCACCTGAAGTCCAACCCACCACAGAGTCTCATGCATTTTCTTAGGAATAGAGCAGCACATCAGTGCAGTAGCTAAATGGCAGGATGTGACTCTCATTGGTATACAAGCTGCTTGAAAGTGTTACATGACTGTTAGCCTTGGTGGAGGTGGCGAAGCAAAGTAATTTTGGATCAGTGTTCTGTGGAAGAAAACCTAAAAATGAGCACAGAAGGTTTATTTTGGTGTTAAAGAAGAATTATTTTGTCAGGTTAGCTAGAGATACTAGCGTCCCAGCAGGAAAGACTCTTAGAAGAGCAATACATCTGTGATTATCTCTTCATGAAGAAGGATGTGTTTACAGGGACAGTGTGTTTGCCGTTAGTTGTGCCTCTCAGAGGGGTCATCAACAGTGATGTAGACATTAAGATTGTTCTGTCTCTTCAGTGCCAAACCCTTGATATCTATCTTGGGGAACTGCAGCCTAAACAGCTTAATGTTCAACAGGTGGGTTAGCTTTTCAGTGTTGGAGGAAAATAAGGATGATCAGGGGTTGGAGCACCTCCCATATGGAGACAAGCTGAGAAAGCTGGGCTGTTCAGCCTGGAGAAGAGAAGCTGCGTGGAGACCTCACAGCAGCTTCCAGTGTCTGAAGGGGGCTTATAAGG
>WYDI02041913.1:41796-56299 GCA_009867235.2 Psittacus erithacus
GGGAAGGGAAGGGAAGGGAAGGGAAGGGAAGGGAAGGGAAGGGAAGGGAAGGGAAGGGAAGGGAAGGGAAGGGAACAGCAGAGGTATTCAGGGATGTTGCAGAATATGGCTGAGAAGAAAGCACATGAAGCAAATTAAAGCACTGCAAGGCCTAAAGGGAGATCCACCTGTACTGTAGATCTTCACTCACCTTTTTTGTGCTTACTGCCACTAAGTGACCTAAGTAGACTAGTGAGGATGGTGAAGTGCATAAGGATTCTCCAGGGCTTTGAGAAGGCCCCACAGCTGAAAGTGAGGACAAAATAAAGAGCAGGGCAAACTGATCATGGCTGTAGGCTGGAGAACAGATAGATATTGAATAACAAAAAGGACTACCTAGTTCATCAATATTTGCAAACTATCGGTCGTTTCCCTAGTGTTACAGTCAGGATAGAAGGTAAAATCAAGACTTACTTTAAAACAACACTTCAATAGTTATAACATGCCAGTGTGAGCTTCACATTTGTGGCATGCTTTGTTCCAAATGTTCTAGTGCTTTGTGTTCACTTCTCTTTGGTTTTGGTAAAACACCACAGAGGAAGCACAATCTTCTGGTGCCTCTTAAACTGGCTTCAAGATTTGGTAACTAAATGCTTAATTATTACACAGAATCCAGTTCCATATTCAGAGAGTTTGTACTTGAAACTAGGACTAGTGCCTTTTCCATTGCAATGTGATTCACAGCTACAAACAACCTTCTCAATGTGATGAACAGGAGTCCAGTCTCGCAAGGAACAAATGGCACTTCTGCAAAGAAGTCTGTTTATTTCCTCTGTTACATTAAAAGATAAAAATAAGGCAAATAGGAGAATAAAGTGTCTAAAAATAAATGCTTATTTATGCTTCAAACCTCTTTGAACTTTACCTTGAAAACAGCAGTTCAAACAACATCATATATAGCTTGTTTTCTGCTACTGGAAGGAGATTGTGTGTTCTGATAATTCATCCTGTTTAATCACCTAAATTTCAAACTAATTCTGATATTCATGTGAGGAACTGGTTATGCTATCTTTTTTATGCCAGAAATAGCTTTCTGGTTTCCTATCTAAATAATCCTAGAATTTACAGAGGAGGAAACAAGCCTGGTTCTGTCCTTTTTTCTTCCTATAATAATCATGCTCAACAGGACCAGCATTCTTTCTACCTCTGTAGCACAGTCTATCATCTGGAGATCTCAAGTAGTTTTGAAAGAACATGATATTAACTGTGCTTTAGTGCCTGGAGAAAGAGCTGCATGTAGTTAAGCGATTTTCACAGTATCACAGTGAAGCACCACAACAGAGCTAAGCACAAGATCCCATCTCCTCCTGTTCTGTTCCCAGGTGGTTAACTGTTCTGTAACTTCTCTGCTGTTCTATCCTCTGCTACCTGAATTTCCTGCACCCAGTTGCCCTTGGTTAGATGGGATTTAATGATGAACCTATCTTGGATTATTACCAAGATGACAGGAGAGAAGGAAGTTTTCTCTTTCAAATTGAATATAGTTTTAGGATGCAGTTTGGCCACTGAGGGGAGGAGTTGCCTGAGATTCAGAAACGAGATTCAATTGAACAAAAAGTCTTCTTTATTCCTGTTGGAGTTCCCATGCTGCCCTTACCACTGTGGTTTCTCAGCATGTGCAGTCATAGGAGAGTTACTTGCTCTAAGGCCAGTATTTGAGGGGCTGTAAGTGATACATGACACAGTTCTGTCTCCTATAGGTCATTAGAGTGTGTTAGAGTGGGTCCAGAGGAGGGCCACCAAGATGGTCAGAGGACTGGAGCACCTCTCCTGTGGAGCCAGGCTGAGAGAGCTGGGCTTGTTCAGCCTGGAGAAGACAAGGCTCTGGGGAGACCTTAAAGTAGCTTCCAGTAGCTTCCAACCTAAAAGGGCTGACAGTCGATAGAGAGGGCTGTTTTACAGGGACATTTAGGAGCAGGACAAGGGAGAATGGCTTTAGCCTGACAGATGGGAGATTTAGATTAGACATCAGGAAGAAATTCTTTTCTTCTGAGGTGCTGGCACAGGGTGCCCAGAGAAGCTGTGGCTGCCCCAGCCCTGGCAGTGTTCAAGGCCAGGTTGGACAAGGCTTGGAGCAAGCTGCTCTAATGGAAACCGTCCATGCCCATGGCAATGGGGTTCGAACTGGATGAGCTTTAAGGTCCTTTCCAACCCAAACCATTCTGTGATTCTATGATTAAAATGCTTGCAAAAATGAGGCCAGGACTAATGAAGGACACATAATGTCACTTCAGTTTTAAAAGGATATAGTGAAAACTGCATCATGTTCATTAAGGTAGCCTGATTTTTGTAGCATAAGCCTGCACAGGCCATTTCTAAGTGTGGAGACCTCACAAGGGAAGTCCAGCTACCCACTTCGGCAGCTTTCAAGTATCGTAAGACTTAAGTTCTTGTCTCTGCCTTCCCTGGAGTGGCCAATGTTTTCTGCCTCTGCAGGAAAAAACTGTGTGTTAATATCCCTGGAAAACAGGCCTGAAGAATTAAGCACCAGTGAAGAGAGGGGATTTTAATTCTAATTCTTGGTGGTCAGCTTTGCAAATCCCTATTATTCATTCATGGAAGTGTCACATTTAACATGCAAATTCCTTCCCATCCTCCTCACCCATGTTGATGCATTTCCTTTGAAGTATCCCTGGAGCTCTTGAGAGGCCATCCACAATGGGTTCACTGGGATCTGCCAGCTTGCAAAAGAGTGCCCTGCACCAGCTCAGGTGGATTCAGCTGAGCCCTGCTTAGCAATCGCAGCTTGCAAAAGGCATTTGGACTCTATGGTAAAGGAAGGGAAAGGGAAAATGAAGGACAGCAGGTATACTATTCAATGCAAATATACACATTTCTTTGTTTAGCTTTAGTACTACTATTAGGACTGATGTTTTTACTAAGCCAGGGTTTTCCCATCCTGAAGCACATCACAAACCCCTGTTTACCATCAGCAGAATCTGTCCTGTGGCAATGAAGTGTATAATATAATTAGATCTCTGTTTTGCCTTGCACATATTCTCTTGGTTTTGTCTCCTAGGTTGGAAAAAGCAAAGCTCTCTTATGGCATCCATTCTAGCAAGCAATGTCAAAGCTCAGCTGACAAGGAGTTTCTATATCCACACGGGGAATGGTCCATTGTCCTTGGTCCTTGCTACAATCCAGCCATAGTTATGAGTTCTTCTAGGCAGTACTAGCTATCCTAGACCAAAATGGTGCTAGGAATAGTTCTATGAATTGAGAGAGCCTTTTGTGTTCCTCTGCGCCTCTCATGGGGTCTTGGGGAACATACTGGAGGAAAAGATCTTGTTTTCAGGTAGAGTCCACCTTAGTCCAGTGCATTGTCCGTGACTGGGAATTCTAGGAGCAACATAAATACTGATAATAATGACGGTAATAGCATGGTAAATTGTATTATCAGTAATGGCTAAATAGTTTAATAATCTTCATCAAATGACTGAGGACTTTATCCAGCAGCTAGACTTGCTGTCGCCTGTTTACTAATGCAGCCAGTACTTAAAACTGGGAGCAATGTAATTTTGAGTATAGACTGCACCACTTGAGTTAAAAACACATTTTTATCAGTTTGATGTGGTTTGTGGGGAGAGCTCATGGACACTAATGAACTCCTGAAAGATGTGGCTATTAAATGGTAGCTTAAAATTTATCAAAGTGTATTTAGTATTAATAGGGTAAGAATAATCTCAAATGCAAGTTTTATCTTGTTATCAGTGTAAGCAGATTTAGTATTCTTAGTCAAATGTATTTTCCTAAACTGGTATATCAAAACTGTGCATACGCTGCTGGAGATTCGCAAGGCATGAATGCATATTGACTTTATGGATTAATAATTGTCCACACATCCATAAACTAACCATCCTGTTGACTGTCGTGCAATTGTCTTCCACCTTGGTTTAAGACTCATCAGATGGATTCCACACAGCTTGATGTCATAGAATCATAGAATGGTTGGGTTGGAAAGGACCTTAATATCATCCACTTCCAACTCCCTGCCATGGGCAGGGGCATCTCACCCTAGACCATGTCACCCAGGGCTCTGTTCCTCACAAGCTTGTCTTAACTGCCCTTTTCCAATCTGGAATTCAGGTACTGAATCTTTCCTACTTTTTAACTAAGTTTTGGATGCCTTTAAGGGAGATGTTGGCCCTTTCAGGAAAACCCACTCCTTCTACTTATAAAATGAAAAGGCTATCTGGAAAGTAGTTTGGCAGAAGGTAGCCTGGGGGATCCCAGTAGACATCAAGATGACCATGAAGCAGCAATGTGCCCTTGCAGCAAAGGTGACAGGTTGTACCCTTGGCTGCATTAGGCAAAATATTGCCAGCAGGTCAAGACTGGCGATCCTTCTTCTCTGCTTAGTACTGGTGAGTCCATACCTGGAGTCCTGTGTCCAGTTCTGAGCTCCTCAGTAAAAGAGAGGCTTGTAAATACTGAACAGAGTCCATCAAAGGGCCACAAAGATGATTAAGGGTCTGGAGCATCTCTTCTATGTGCTTGGGAGTTTGGGGCGATCTTATTAATGTAAATACCTGAAGGGAGGTAGCAGATGGAGCCAGGCACCTTTCAGTGGTCCCCAGTGACAGGACAAGAGGCAACAGACCCAAACTGGAACACAGGAGGCTCCCTTTTATATGTTTCCTTATATGAAACGTATTTCTACCAGGAGGGTGACTGAGTACTGACACAGGTTGCACAGGGATGTGGGGTCTCC
Source organism: Psittacus erithacus (assembly GCA_009867235.2). Lineage (NCBI taxonomy): Eukaryota > Metazoa > Chordata > Aves > Psittaciformes > Psittacidae > Psittacus > Psittacus erithacus. Next base: position 46,547 of record WYDI02041913.1, read on the forward strand.
ATCCTTGGAGATTGTCAAAAGCTAAATGGACATGGTCCTTGGCAGCCAGATTTAGGTGGCTTTGGTTGAGCAGTGGGAGGAGGGAGGGCAGCCCTGATGACCTCATAGAATCATGGAATGTTTTGGGTTGGAAGGGAGCATTAAAGGTCATCTAGTCCAGTCCCCCTGCCAGGGGAAGGAGCAGCCTTCACTAGGTCAGGTTGCTCAACGCCTTATTCAACTTGACCTAAGAGGTCCCCTTGAACCTCAAGGATTCCGTGTTTCTGTGAATGTAAATACCAACAAGTAGAGAGAGAAAACTGGACACATGAATGCCTAGAAGAGCCAAACACCCTGTAACAGCAGAGTGGTCAAGTTTGCAGCTCCTCACAGATTTCATTAGCAAGTAGGCAGTGAGTGGCACGAACTTCCTTTACCAAATTCCCTTAGCCGTGTTTGTCTTTTGTGCTTTGTATTTGGCTCCATGGGTATCTGGGAGACCTAGTGCTGCTTTGAAATGCGATTAGTGATTTTATTAAATAGATTTTGGAGTTAATTGTGTTGGGATGGTTTTGCCTGCCAACAGGAAACCAAGACAGCATGTTCAATGCCCTTCAGCCTAAGTAAATTCATGAATGCACAGAAATGATTCTACCTTGTTCTTCTTTCCCAGCAACATGTATTGGCTTAAAGAGCTCAGATTTGCTGTAGTCACCTTACCCTCTCTGCTAACCCCTTACAAGTCAGCTGTCTCCTTCAGATAACTCTACTACAACTTCCACCAGTTCTAATTAACTCAGAATTTGTTTCTTCTTTATGAACTTTTGCATTTGGGGTATTTTGTGTAGCTTGAAAAAGCAATTGGCAATTTGGGAGTGAGGGAATTGCACCACCACAAATACTGGGAGGATGCGCTCCTCAATGATATATCTGTTGAACTCAGGAACAGCTTTTAAATTCAGTCATTAATTTTTAGTACTCCAAGAAATGAATCTATTGAACAGGGTTATCAAAGAAATAGGAATTTAGGGGTCAAAAATAAAACTCTAAAGGGATAAAATCTTTATTTGAAAAGGATGAGGATGGAGTTTTTGGTGCATTTCTGAAACATCCCTATATTTTTTTACTGTGAAATAGTGATTACTATGTACACTTAAATACCTTTATAATTGTATTGTTACATACATTTTTATATAATTGTTTGGGGGGGGGGGTATAAGGATAGCTTCTGTGAAAATCTGCTAGAAGCTTACTAAATGTCCAATAAAGCCAGTGCCAGCTGGCTCCAAGGTGGATTCGCTGATGGCCAAGGCCAACCCCATCAGCAATGGTGGTTGCACCTTTGGGATAATAGATTTAAGAGCAGGGTAAAACCTATGAACCAGAGCCAAAGCGAGAACCTCTGTGTGTGGTGTGCACACACCAAGGTCAGTGAAGAATGATGGGGAGGAGGCGTTCCAGGCACTGGAACAGAAATGCTCCTGCAGCCCATGGGGAAGAACATGGTGAGGCTGTCTCCATGGGAGTTATCCCATGATGGAGCAGGGACCCCCTGAGGAGGAAAGAGCAGCAGAGCAATATATGATGAACTCACCACAGCCCTCATTCCCCATACCACTTCATCACTGTGGGGAGAAGAGGTAGAAATATCAGGAGTGAAATTAAGAAAGGAAGGGAAGAAGGGAAGGGTGGGATGAAGGTGGTTATAAGGTTTGAGTTAGTTTCTCATTATCCTGCTCTGATTTTGTTGGTAATAAATTAGACTTATCTCCCCAAGTCGAATCTATTCCACCCATGACAGTAATTGTTGAGTGATATCCCTGTCATTATCTCTACCCATAAGCCTTTTGTTATATTCTCTTTCCCCTTTCCAGTTGAGGAGGGGAGTGACAGAGCAGCTTTGGTGGGCATCTGGAGTCCAATGAGAGTCAGCCCATCGCAATAATCCTACTACATACTGTGTTGTTCTTCTAAAAAGTGCATTTCCATATAAGATATTTGCACTGTACTAGGTGTTCCGTTACTTAAAAGCTATCTTTACACAACCCTGTTTTGAAAAGGCATCAGAGGTGAGCAAAGAACATCTGTTCCATTACGCTCTAAAATATAAGGTTGGTTTTACTATATTTAGTCCAGATTTACAGGAACAAAGCAAAGAGAGTTTCTGTTAAGAGATAATTCCTTGGTCCTACATGGCTAAACATTTAGCATTTATCCACTGATATTTTCTGGTCTTTTCTTTTGTTTCTTGCCATTCTGTCAGAGCAGTCAGCACAGAACTGCCTTCTCCTGTGGAAGAAGCTATGGATTTTTGTCTTGGGCTATTAAAGATCAGTTCTGATTACATTTGCACCAGGATTTGTGTGGGGTTTTTGTTTGGCCAGCAAAAATCAGTAGCATTTTTATTACTATGAGCTTCATAGGTATCTCTGATATTATGGTGAATTATTACACCAGTTTCTGACGTGCTTCAAATTTAGTGAGATCTTACCGATGTTTCTTGTAATGTAAGAGAATGGATATGCTTTGTTAATATCTTTTCTCTTTTGGGACCTCAGACAACCAGTTATTTGCATGGTGGTCATCTGCGTATCTAAAACAGCTGGAACTGTGCACCATAGACATTCAGTAGTGCGTTGTCTCTCCCCTACCTTTACAAAATACATATCAATCTCTCCCTTTTCACGTGTCATGAGGGTGTTACTGAACAGAGTGACAATAGTTTTTTGCTCTCAATCCCATTTTGCTATTTAAGTGTTAAGGGAGTTATTTAGAATAGAGAAAATAAAAAAAATATTCCTTCTAATTTAAATTCGATCTGAACATCAAGATTAATGGTCATTTAGCATTTTTCCTGGCCATTCCTACTCACAAGAGCAGTTGCTTCTTCAGTACTACAAGGAGTTTATCATTAGGTTGCAGTGAAATCCAAAGATAGTAAACCTCCATTGGAAAGAGAAAGGGAAATCGCTCCTACAAAATGAGCTGACATTTCTGTATGTCAGTTGAAAGTTTTGTTATTCAATACAGACCAGATCATCCCTGGTATATGACAATCCACCTATTCCTTGTGAATCACCTATCATTACTAATAGTGCATCCTGTCATAGGTACTCAGACGAAATATGTAGCACATTATATAGGAGGCAGAGTAGAATTCATCTTAGTTTTTCTTTACAGTGATACTTAAAAGAAATGAAGCTTATTTTTGCCAGTGAAATGCAAAGACACTCAGAGAAATGATAGCACTCCTTCTTCCATTATCCAGCGACTTCACTGATCAGAAAGCAGCTCTAAGGCACTGATGTGGTGTACACAAGGGGTTTATCAACTAGTCCAGTTCCAGTTGAGATACACAAACAATAATGACATTGCACAGGCAATGACAAGATTTCCCTTTGGAATACAGCATGTACTTCAGACAAATAAGCTTAAGTTGGGAAGGTGGAGCAGGGATAGGAACAGATTACTGTGAGGGTGAAGATAGTGGAGACCTTGTCTTACAGAAGGAGGCTAATGAGGTTCTTCCACCATGGAGGTGGAGCTCTAGAGGAGCCCAAGTTAGTTCAGCTTGGCCATGAACAGTGGTATATTTCATTCCTGGGCTGGGGCACTTGATCTGACTTAGAGATGTTATAGGTCACTTACAGTGGTTTTCCTAAATGACCGCATCCTCTTATTCTGTACTTCCATGTTCTTGTGTGCACAGAAATGTGACAAAACCCCCAAAGCTCTTGTGTTCATTTTGCAAAAGGAAGTTGGAGAGTAAATAGAACTCCTCTTTTTAAATCCATCAAGAAGATGGATAAGGGTTAGAAAATACTAGAATTAGTTACAGTTTCTATAGCTGTGACTAAATTAATGCATTGGCCCAAATGCAAGCTGTCCTTTGTATATAATTTCTCCTCCTTTCCCTTTCATGTGCTTGTTACAGACCATTAGGCAGTCCATAAGTTAGGTTCCATGTTCAGACTGTAACTCAACTCTTATTTTTGTCTGCTTTTCAGTCCTGTTTCAAAAAAGCTGCATGAAACTAGGAAAGGGTTAAAGCAGCTTGTAGTGGACAGTACACATACACATTGTGAAGGACTGAATCTCTAAATGTCAAAGGGAGAGAAAGGAAAAGCCTGCCTTGCAGTCTCGACTGAGCATCCCATCATTCTTCGACATTAATGCTGGTGAAACAGAGATTAGAAATTCTGCCGTTGAGCTAAGTGGAGACTGCAGCGGGGAGATAAGTGAACCACAATATCTGTTCAGGGCTCAGTTGTTCAACTTCACTCATTCAGAACCTTTCTGACAGAGAAACACAGGTCTGAATACAAAACTCACAGTGTGTGCAGCTCTGCCATCGCTTTCCAAACCGTTCTCGCAAGTGAAGATCTATTCATTGTCATGTAGAAAGCTTCAGGGGATGGTTTTTTACGTTCAAGCATGCAGTTGGGTTTACACCGTGGAGTTACTCAATACTGCCCTCGGTTAGATCTTATTTTTTCATTATTGGACAGAAAGCCTTGAGGAGAATGGATGGAAGATGCTGGTTTTGATTCAAAATGAGGTCTTCCTTCTGAAGCGATACTAACTGAATGTTCTCAGGCTGTTGCAGATTGAGTTGTGAAGCTGTTAATCATCCCAGTGCAGTTTCCCAGGGAGCAGATTTGAGGACAGATAATTATATTCTACTTATCTTTTTTGTATTTCCTCCATTCAGAGCTTTTTAAATTTTTCTTTTAACTTCTGTGATAGGATCCAAGCCCCTGAGTAACAGAAAATCCACAGAAAACTCAAATCTGGCCTGATAAAATGAAGAGTAAGACATTTGTTTCAATAGAAAAGTATAACAAATATCTGATACCGCTTTTTATTTGGGAAGATGTCTGTAGATTAAATTAAAAGAGAACAAATGCGTTATCATACAGATAGTGAAATATTATCCTTTGTCCCTCTGAATATGTTCTCTCTTCCACTGTGAAGGGGCTTGCATTTCAGCAATGAGCAAAGACCAAAATGACATTCTGGACAGAGTGTGTCACTTGGATGACGGTGATGATTAATTGGTAGCTTTGGGTTTAGAATGCTGAGAAAATGAGGGCATGAAGTAGTAGCTTCTCTGCCATCTAGATCTGGGTTAGAAGTTGCTGGGCAGTGAGATACTGTTTGCAAAGAACCAAATAATTCTATTTGAAAGAGTAGGATAAGAGGCAATTTTTTTTTGTTTTGGTGTTTTTCAGTGTCATCCTAATTCCTAGGTCCTGGTAGTTTTGTGGTTTCCAGCATAAGAAAGTGGGTATTACTGGGTGGTAAACCATACTGGTTTCAAGGGTGATAGCAGGCGAGGAAAAACCATTTAGGGGTTGGTGTAAAAGTAAACCCATCAATCAGCCATTACGAAACCAAACTTTATGTTTCAAGGGATGATTTCAAAAAGACAAAACATGTTTCTAGGCCTTAGGAAATGCAATTTGCTAATAGACTGTAGTATAACGATTAAGAGGAAGTGATTGTAATTGTAAATTACCATGTGCCACGTGGAAGGCACTAATACACTTAAAATACAATAGTACATACATCTATGACTAGTAATGAAGGTGATAATCGCCTTATATTCACAAAGGAAATGATGTAATAAATCCTGTATAATGCAGTTTACAGGTTACCTTGGCAAGGGCACTTGAATCGACAAGCAAAGAACAGCCGCAGTATATATTATAATTAGGAGCATAAAATTCTAATGAGATGTTGTCCTAAGTAATATTGATTCCAATTTGATGGGTTAAGAATACAATGGTGTAATGGCATTCAGCTAAGTTGGTTCACTAAGGAATTAGAGAAGGATCCACGTGGGGCCCTTTTCAGCAAGACTTCCACCTCTCCCTTTAAGAAAACTTGCAGCTTTCTGACTCCAACATAAGGGGAATAGTAGGAAAAGGATCCTGAAAACACCCAGTTGTGGCAGAAACAATTCTGCAGTTTTAATTAACATAAATTTCATGTATTGTGCAAACAGATGGGGCTGCAGAGGGTGCAACCTGAACAAACCCTCCCCAAAGGTTCTCAGTTTCACATCTCAGTATGGAGGGCTGGAGGAGTTTGGAAGGAGAGTTTCATTACGAGCTAGATATGTAAGGTGAGGAAGAGATACCCATGCTGCATGCAATAGTGGAAGTGGATTAATTCAGCTTCCCAGTATGGAACTCTGGCTATAAAGAACAAGGCACTGCATTTATAACCATGGTGATGGGAGATTATAAAGCTGATAAAAGAGCAGCATAATACCAAATATGGGTTTACTTTTATTAGAACCCAAATTAATATGAATTAGTTAATGTGAATTAATGAATTAATAGGAAAAAATAATGAGAAAAATAACAAGGAAAGACTGAAAGATTTAATTCTTCCCTTCCTGGTTAAGAGCAGGCACTTCACAGTATTCCAGAACTTAAAGGGTGGCTAGAAAGAACATGAAGGCTCTCTCTTAAGGAGCCATGTGGAGAAGACAAAGGACAATGGGTACAGGTTGTACAAGGCAAAGTTTCATCTTGACATAAGAATTTATTTTGCAATAAGAACAATAAATGACTGGAGCAACCTCCTCAGGGGTGTGGGACAGTGCTCACTGCTGGGGGTTTTCAAGCTGCAATTGGACAGGGTGCTAGATGAGCTCATCTAGGCTCCATTTCTCAGAAAAGGTTGGACGAGGTCATCTTTCGAGGTTCCTTCCAACCTAGGCTGTTCAATGATTCTGTGACTGTAATGACACATGCAGGTGATTTAGGACTATACAAAAAATATTCATTTGGAGGCATTAAAATTCCTTAACTTCAGACTTCCAAATAATTTCATCTGAATTACTTTCATACCAGCTTTGTCTGAGTGGTGTTGATGCAAAGATTGAAATTGAATTATTTTCATAACCAAACACAACTGCAAACATGACAAACTTGGATGATTGATCGTGTTCCTTTCCACTTCTACAGTCCCTACAGATCTAGTAGGATTATTAAAAAACCAAAGAGCTTAAGGTGCAGGCAATTATTATGCGTTTGTTGTCAAATAGAGTTCAGAAGCCCTATTCAAGCTCACACACGTGAGCTTGTATATATACATATTCAGTCAAGTCTTATACATGCCTTACACAAATGACTTCTTCATGCTAAGGCAAGAAGAAAAGGCCTTTTCAGAAAGCCTGAGCCTAATTCCTCTCAAGTTGATGGTTGCCTCTGAAAATGATGATTACCTTTATTTTTAGTCAGACAAAATTTCATGCAGTAGGAAACATGAAGACACATTCATCTCTTCTTACCGAGACATGCAAATCAGATACACAAGTTTTGAGTAACCAGGGAGGTAACAATACACATTTTTTGTACCCTTTATTCATAGTACTGTACCTTAAACAGTAAATAGCAGCCCTGTAACTCATGAAAATGGAAGTTAAAATGATTTGGAAGTGTATATTCATAGGAACGGAGGAGTCCAGATCTTAATTCTCAGTGACTCTCCTGTTAAAGGGCGAGTCCTGCATTGATTCCCATGCTTCTGTGAAGAAATTCTTGTTATTGTATATAGCACTGAGGCAGTGGGAATATCTCACTGACCCAGTGGGAATATCTCACTGACCCAGTCAGTCCCTGTAACTCAGTTTGTTTGGCTTCAGAAGAAGCTCCTGCCCAGCAGAAAACTAAACTCTGCTTGATGTTATAAAAACTGTCAGATGTTTTAAGGCAAGATTTGGATGAGCCAAAAAAAAGCAGCATTTTTCAGATAGCTGTGGCTGGGTGCAAGGGTAAGCAGAATGGCCTATAGATCTGGAGATCATATCCTTGGAGCTTTACTGTAAATGCATCCTTGCCTATTTATCAGTTTTTCTTTCAGCACAAGTTTGCAATTCCATATGCTATTCGTTATCTGGGGTTTTGTCATATCCTCTGCATTGCTCTTATTCTGTCGCTATCTGTTCTCCTTTTGTGAGTCTTTCTCAGCCTGGCTGGCCTAATTTTAGTGTTGCAAACTTTAAATGACAATCCAGCAGGATAATGTCTCAATGGGATCCTCAGCAGTGCTGGACCAGTGAAGCACAGTGACAAGGGGCTTTTAAGAAGCTAAGCAGGTGGTCATAGCCAGAGAGTCAGAGCCCAAATACACAGGCAAGAGCAAGTGGTCAGCGCACATATATTGATTCCCACAGTACCCCGCGCCAAAGGAATTCTTTCACATCCACATTAAAGAAGATGTCACAGTGTAAGAGAAAAGATTGATAACTTATGAGGAAAAGATCAGAAACAAAAGAGATCAGAAACAAGGTGATTAATTTTTATGGTGAAGGAAGTTAAGAGCGAGAGCCTTAGGTGTGCTCTCATAATACTCTTGGAGGGGGTGAAGTAATGATGTGGTAAAATTAATGCTGACAGAGATTAATTCAGATTATTTAGAGCTAAAGAGTCTTCAAAGGGTCTCGATGACTGCACAAGAGAAAAATTCTCTATTGACAAAAATAAATCCAAGTGCATAGTTAAAAAACAATGGAAACCATGTGTACTCATTGTGAGAAGGTGAATTAGCTGTTCCTGCTCAGGGAAGGGATTGTAGAGTCATCACCTGAAAACACCAGCTCAGTGGCAGATAAGAGGGCAAATATAATGGCAGGAATGATTAGAAACTGACTTGAGAACAAACCAGAAAGCATCATTAGGCTAGCCTGTAAATCCACAATATGCATTCAGACAGAAAGCTGCACACCAGTCTAATTGTTCTGCCCTCTGAAAGTTATAGCAACCCAAAACAGAAAATAAAGAAAGGCAATGATGCTGATCACAGATACGGAATGATTCCCCTGGAAAACCTTTTGATAATGAGGATGCTTACTCAGAATCAGGCTTGGGCACAGCTGCCCTCCATTCTTACTACCTGGTCTACAACATATACGTATGTTATGCAGAGACAGCCAGGAATATGAGAGTGGCTTGCATGCTGTAGCATGTGATTGAGTGCAATAGGACTCCGAAGTAGAATTAACTTCAGGATTAGTTGATTTCTTGATTCCTTTTATTGCTGCACCTTTTTTATCCTTCTTCAAGAGAAGCAGAAAAGGGGCAAAATAGAAATGTCCCTCTTAGTTCAGGAAAGCTGCCAGTACTCAGATCCTTGCTGGGAAAGATGCCAGCACTCCACTCATGCGATATCTTTCTCACTTTAAAAGCACACTCTTTAGGAGCTGGGGGAAGAGTGCAAACCAACGGCTGCCCAATGCAGAATTGCATAAAGTGCATCTTCTTTATACATTGGAATTTAACAGAAAAAGAAACTACACCAAAAACCAAATTCCTGGAGTTTCCTAAGTGGTAACAGAGGAACTCTTATGTCTCCAGGATTATATATTTTTGCAAGTGCTCTCTTCTCATAGCTTCATAGCTTTCTATCACTGGTTATTTCTGCTGTGCTACCTGCAGAGCTAGCTTAAATTCAGAATTGCCTCAAGAAGGAACAAAGGGAATGGAAATCTGGAAGGGTATTGCAGCCCAAAAGGCTTTGGGGTTCAGGAGGGATCTCGCAGTCTCTTTCCTTCTCAGTGTGTAATTGATGCATTTGCCTAGATTCTGTTTGACATATGCTGGTGGTCTCAAGATAACACCTGAAGTCCCAGTTATTTGGGCAGATGCATAAATACAGAACGATAGAATCATAGAATACTTAGGGCTGGAAAGGACCTTAAGATCATCCAGTTCCAACCCCCCTGCCATGGGCAGGGACACCTCACACTAGACCATGTCACCC
>WYDI02041914.1:0-51565 GCA_009867235.2 Psittacus erithacus
ACAGGGGAAGTTTAGACTGGATATAAGGAAGAAGTTCTTTACTGCGAGGGTGGTGAGGCACTGGAATGGGTTGCCCAAAGAAGTGGTAAACGCTCCATCCCTGGCAGCGTTCAAGGCAAAGCTGGACAGAGCCCTGAGTAACAGTTTAATGTGAGGTGTCCCTGACCATGGCAGGGGGTTGGAACCAGATAGTCTTAAGATCCTTTCCAATCAAAACCATTCCATGATTCTGTATCATGAACTGACAGGGTCTGTGCTGCAGTGCTGGCTCCACTATCAGCTCTGCAGCCTCAGCACCAGGGGCCTTCAGCCCTTGCAGAGATGACCACAGATGATTTGGCTGCATTTCCATGTCTCCAGTGCAGAAGAGCCTCCTCATCTTTCATGGTCCAAATAATTATGTCTGGAGCAAGGGTCAGTGTCTCTGTGCTATTAGCACCCAGAACTGTTAGCATTGCTGTTTGGCTAAGAAGTTGGCAGCTCTACATTCCTCCTCTATCACAAGTCAACTTTTGTTATGCTAAATGTAGATTTCCTGGCATGTAAAAAGCATCTTTATCAACTGCATCAGAAATATGGAAAAGTACCATATCAATAAAATGCATCAATAGAAATTGTGATGTATTAATAAGACTCAGTAAATCTTGCAGTAAATCTAATATGAATCTTAGATCTACTGAGATACTTGTGGTCAGCCCATTAGTCTACATTGGAATGACACCAGGAATGAAACTGGCCCTTCCCACCTCCCCTAAGCGTGGGCCAAGAGACATTCATGTTTATCAGGAAAAACAAGAACACATGCTGAAAACAGAGCATTTCCAACAAAAACCTCAATCCAGCATGGGAACAGCAGCAAACTGCTAAGATTTTGTAGCTAACTGGGAATGTCAGTGTGAGGTTGTCTGACCAGAGTTAAATGTTATAAGAATACCTTAAAGAAAGCATGGGTATATCCTCCAGACCTATGTATTTCTTAATGGAGACATGTACAGCAGTTGACTGATGTATGAACATGGGATCTGGAAGTGGTTCGCAACAGTTCATGGTTCTTATCCTGGTTTTAGAGTAAGATGAATTTCAAAGAGACACCAAGCAGCCTACATTAACTGCAAGGACACTCTATTCCATTACACGCATGGCACCAACAGAACTCCCTCCATACGCTCTTCAACCCCTCTCACACAAGCACATTCTCTGTGCTCAACACCTGGCTGTGCTCCTGTTGGTCCCTGTGGCTTTGACAATCCTGTGGGATTTGGAGCTGACCACTGCAAGAATAAAGGACTCACCATAGCTCAAACGATACGAGCAGCAAATGAAAAACAACCCAGCACACAACCTTAGGAGGATGTCATTATTTGAGCCAAAGAATTGAAGGAAGGCTGACGCAGCCAGCCCAAAGGAATATGAATGTGAAATCCCATGGTGTTTAATACACAGTTTCGACCAGAGTCACCCTGTGCAAGGCTCACAGGCAGTGCAGATGCCCAGCAGCCAGGCACATTCATACTCTCTACAGCACCCCAGGATCTTCAACCTCAGCATCGCCTGAAGCTCACTGCAGTCAGTTCTATGCAGTATAATAAAACTGTCATTGCTCTCTTGGTTTAATAGCTTCAGTGAACTATCAGAATTAAAAATAAATCATTCCGGTTTGGGGAATGCTGGGCCTCCTGGGTCTAGAAAGCATTTGTTTCTCTTCTCAGCCAGACGTGGGAATTCAGCCTTTAGGGTAACATACAGGAACTCTGATTGCCATTTCGCTTCCCCCCACCCTGCCAACTCCCACTTCAATTTCCAGAAATAGACCTCGGAGAGCATCTGCCTGAGCAACCTGATCTGAAAACTATGTTCAGTTGAAGTTAACTAGCGCAGAGTGCTAACAGACACGGGCTTAGAGCAGCTACATCCTCGTCCAGGTCAGTTCTGCTTCCTATAGTGTCAGTTTATGCTGGCTCAGTATAAGGCAGTGTAACCCATTTAAATAGATGTGATGAGTATTTTGGCGTATATAGGTGATTAAATCAAGAGCCCGCTGAGCTCAAAGCGTGACTGGCTACCATGATCAAAGTGTTCAGATAACAGACCACATCAACAGTGTCTCAATAGCTGTGAATCAGGATCAGAGACAGAATTACAATCCAGCATCCCAGAAATCAAGTGTATAGGTCAGTATAACTCCAGACTGATCTAGAAAACTGTTGAATTTCATAAACCCAGGCCTTAGAGTTTACATAGACTCAGATAAGAGCCAAGCCACACTTGTGAGCGTTGATGCATTCGACATGCTTTAATCAGTTCAGTGTACAGCGTCTGAATGATATTGCATTAGAACAAGCCAATAATTCCTTTCAGCACTCAAAAGACAACCTAAATTCCAAGAATTATCATCTCACGGGGGAACAATTTCAAAGCTCCAGCTAGAGCAAATTAAACTGAAGTGGCATCTAGGCAACTAGATAGTATCATCAGCCTAGCACTGCTCGTTACAGAAAGCTAAAAGACAGTGCAAGGATCTGTGTGTATGTATCTTGTAATATGACTGGAAGAGAGAAGATGGGATAAAGTTGAAGCAGTAATGAGAACCTGTGTTTATACAAACTGATGCCATGCTTAACGGAAGAGTAAATCATTTACCAGTGTTGCTTTGCTAAATGGTATGGTAGCCGACTTCTGTTTTCTATCAGCAGGAAGAGACATGACCTTTTTGGTTTGTATTAAGGTGAGTGCATCTCTGCTGTAAACCACAGAGAACATGTGTGGTGTTCTTTGTCCCACACAGTCCTGGCCCAGTAATAAGACAAGTCCTTGTTAGCAGAAAAGGAATTATTAATTCCTCACTGTTAGGATTAGTTAAATAGTAGAACCTAGTAACACTTGATTAGGCCCATCATGAGAAATTAGCCCTCACATTTTGCTGCAGCTTTCTCATAGACCAGCCAAAAGAGGTCTCAGCAGATGAACTGGTGGGGTGAGAAGGGAGAGCACCCAGGAAGGTGCTTTGCAGAGTGATTTTTTGTAGAGGCTTCTAAAGATAGCATGACCATGCACAGGCTGAGCATCACCAGCCACATTTAGCTCTGACAATGCTGCACAAGAGACAGAAGCACAAATACTGAGGTAGGGGGAAAACCAAAACCACCCAAAACAGTCACATACACATTTCACTGGAGACTCTGCACTGCCCTGGAGTACTTATGATCATCTCTCAATGGCAGAGGTGAAGTTACTGAGCTTTGATATCACCTGCAGCCTCAGGCACTGAGTGCAGCAAGCCCCAGATGAGGCAAAACACCCGCATGGGCTGCAAAAGCTCAGGGGGAAAAGCACGTAGCCACCATGCAGCAGAGACAGAGTGAGAACCATCCTGCTCAGTGTGCAGCCACATCTTCTGTGGCCTCAGCCCTGGGGGGACATCTCCTGGACCACAGGCAGCAGCCAGACTTGTTGGCCCCTGTGTCACACCTTCTATTGAGCATCACTCGTGCAGTTTCACACACTGCTCATCTTCCAGCAAAAAAGAGCTGCCTTCACCCATGTGCACATAGAACTGAATTCTCAACAGGGACCAGAAACCTGCCTGTGCATAGAGGAGATGGATGAACCCCTCAACCCAGCTAACTACAGCAAGGTGAAGATATCTCAGCTGCTTTGTAGATTGAGCCCGATTAGTCCAAGCAGTTCTCTTTTCAAGCAGGGTTTTATCATACCCCAGCAGCTGCCAAGATCAGGCAATCCTATAAACAGATGTAGAACTCTACATTACAATCCCAGCTTTCTGTCTGATCCCATGTACCCCAGGGCTATGGGGAGAAGCTTGAAAAGTACAGCAATAAAAGCAGCCAAAGTTCCCACCATTCCAGGCTACATGGCACATCTTTAGAGATTGCAGTAAAACACAAGAAATCCTTGAAGACACTGGATTTAAACAAAGGAGACGGGACACAGCCCCCAGCTGAGCAGCAGGGATGAAGCTGCTGATGGGATGCATGGGGCAGATGGCCTCCAGCTGTCACAAGCTGAAGTCTGGGCTCGCCACTTCTCTGCCTTTAAAGGCAGCCCCAATCTCTACATATGTGATATTTTGCTACCACAAGTGGTGGCCACTTCACCACCAGGTACCAAAGTGGGACCAGCAGGTACCGAAGAGCATCTCTGCATTACTATTGACTTCAGCTCATTCCCAGTGGGACCACCACAGCGGGAGCTGTTTGGCACTGGGACTGGACACACACACTGGTTTATTCCACAGAGATGCCAAACCCACAGTGCTACAAAAGGCTGCAGGGCTTCATTCCTCAGCAGAAGAAAGCTCCACATTTCACATATGTGTGTGGAGAGACTTTCAGCTAAAGCCACCAGTGGCATCACAAGACCTTGTGCAACTCAAGTTCTCTGTGAGGCAGCGCCTTCTTCCCAGCCTTAATAGTTGTCATACTTGGTAATGATAAATAGCAATGGTGAGATCTGCAGAGCGAGTCCAGATCAGAGATTTCTTTGCAGATGCCTTATCTCTGCTCACAGAAGCCTGCACACACACTTCCCCTCCCACCTGCCTCGGAGCACATGCAGGCTCTGGGAAGGAGATCCTTGCTCCCAATCTAACTCTGTCCTAGAGGGAAGGGCTCAAGCCACAACTTGAGCATGAACTGCAAGAATCTCCTGGCTCAGACTCACCTCTGAGAGCACTGCTGCCAAAGCGTTATGCAAACTTCAACAAGCATCCCCAATGCTCAGCTGCCCACCTCTACACCCAAAACCAGCGCCTACCCTGGAAAGCCCAGATTCATTGATTATTAGCATGACTGGGGGTCTAAAGATACTGTTTAAAACATTCAGCCTCCTGGTTATCTCAGGAGGAGTTTCCTATGCTGAGAAATAAGAAGCCCACAGGGTGAACTGGCAGCTAAGGCTTCTGGATCCCTGTTTCCCAGGCTTCTTCTAAGCCCTGCACTATACTTTAAGCTTAAGCAGTTCTTTATGCAAAACAAAGCACAGCCCACCCAAGGGGGGGAAATACTAGCTCTTATTAAATTGCAAGTGGCCAAGTCCATATGTCATATGGGAGTTTCAGTCTGATCCCATAATTCTGAGATATTTACTTCCAGACAGAGCTCTTCACAGCCAAAGACAACATTGCCATGCACCAAACCATCCTCAAACATTGTTCCTATGGAATTCTGCACACACAGAAAGCAATAGGTCAGTGGGAGGAAAAAGAAAAAGGTATTTTAGTGACACCCTCATCGTCTGAACTTTAGACCAAACCAATGCACTTCCCCGCCCCGCCTCTGCAGCGCCCTGATACACTGCAGGTCCCACACTGCCACAACCCACCTCCATCACTGCACCCAGCCTGTGCAGAATGGGCAATAGGAAGCCAAACCTTTCCTGCCAGCAGGAATTGCCACACTCCCGCCTCCTTTATCAATGGCTGCTCCCACAGCCAGCCCAGCCCAGGTTAAACCGCTCCAAGTGGTTTCAGCCTCAGTTGGTCTCTTTTGGCTACAGCTGGAAGGGGCAGCTGAATTCAGACCCAACACAGAAGGGGATGCACATGCACAGCTCCAGCACTGCTTCATTGGGGCTTGGAGCAACCTGTTCTAGTGGAAGGTGTCCCTACCCATGGCAGGGGGCTGGAACTGGATGAACTTTAAGGTCCCTTCCAACAAAAGCCATTCTATGGTTCCCAATGGGCTCTGTTCTCCTCGCCACCCTTAGCAACTTGTGCTTGTTTTGGAGGTGTATTTTTTCCTCCTAAAGCTCTGCACTCCCTGGATTCAAATAAAAGTATTATTTTATTTTGTTTTGAAATAAGGAACTTTGGGCACCAGAGGATCTATGTCTTCCTGCTGGAGACTTCTACACAGATTTTACTTCTGTGAACTTTTACAGTCATTCCCCCAGTTCACGCAAGTTTTACCACAGACTGCAGCACACAGCAAGAAGTCCCTGAATTTGACCCCTCCTCTTCTTCAAATCACAGCCTAGCTCTTACAATGGAAATGCCTTCTTCCCAGCTACTGCCAGGGAACGTGCCTGCTGACTAACACTTCCCTTCACACCCCATAACCACAGCCAAATAGGCGGTTGCAGCCCAGAAACTGGTGTCGGCACTTGCACCAGCAGCTCCATGGGGCAAGCCCATGTCAGACACATCTCTGACCCACAGAGCTGTGCTGGCAGACTGCAGCACACACCAGACCAGTCTGTCCTGTCTGCTGACCCAAGAGATCAGCACAAGTGACTCAACTTCCAAGATGAAGTAAACAACACACAGGTTGTCAAACTGGCTGCATGCCTGTGAGATCCCAACTTACTTGCTGGGTCTGGATGTGTACTTCAGCAACGAACACTTATGTCCTAAGATGCATCTGCATCATCTTTAACCATAGGTGCACCTCTGATTTTTGGTTCCCCAAGATGTTCCCTGCAGCTCTGGGCTCTCCAGTTGCTATTGCCTGAAGATGGACTTCCCTGTCTTAAATGAACCCCGCATTGCCAGAGGGTGCAGCAAATTAGAGTTTACAGGGACTTTGCAAGAGAACAGCATCTCTCATTTCCCCTGGTCCAGGCAGGGAGGTTGCAGGGAAGGCGCTGGCCAGTGGCTGGGAAGCTTGGAGTTCAGGTCCTGGATTTGCCATAAAACCTTAAGGGATCCAGTCAAGTCATTAAATCCTTCATATGTGCTGTATGCTGAGACAGAAACATTGTGGAGCAAGTACACAGCTGACCATAATCCAGACTTAAAAGCCTTTGGTGCACATCCCTGCAGAGCTTGGGTGATGTGAGCTGCCCAGTTGCCTGCTTGCCCCTAGTCCATCACCACTGCTGGGAGCTGAGCGAGCCAGTCGTGCTCCAAAATAAAGCAGTACAAGCATTTTCACATAGGCATTCCCTGTGCTCTTGGGCTGCGGGTGCTCAGTGAGAGCCATCAGTGAACAACAAACTCATTCACATGGTGCCTCCAGTCCTCAGCGGGGCACAGAGCCTGCTGTGGAGAGTGATGGAGGTGCATGGAGGAGCAGGAACAAGACTTGCCCAACACACTCATCACCATCACAAGAGAAAAGCAAGGGCTGGTGGCTTGCCAGGAGCACTCCAAACGCAGGTGCCTAAAGGTGCAGAGCTCACGAGCACTGCTCACTGAAGAGCAGGCTCCTGCCAGCTTTGGTAGTGACACAGATGGGACATAGACCCCTGAGCTTGCAGGAGCAAACACCACTGACCCTTTGGGAGCAGCAAAAGGAACACCCCAAGGCCTGGCAGTTACAGACACCCCTTGAGGGCCATCACTGCTGATCAAATGGGACTGAAGCCAGCATCCCTACAGCCTCCTGCCCATCTGCAGTGGGCTGTCCTGATCTGGAGAGGCTCACATGCACCCAACACAGCCCAGAGCATCCTCAGGCACCCTGTTTGCATAAGGAATGCAGCTGTGCTAGAAGAGACACAAATGCTATGCTGGCACAGGTGACAGTGTGTAGGATGGCTTGATGGGGTGGGCAGGGTAGATGTGTAACTGAGACAGGCAGTGGTTTCAGTCACAGAAAAAGGTTTCATCCCCTAAATCCCTGACTCTGCCCTCCTGCTTATTCCATCCTCCAAAGCCAGCCAGGGTCACTCTCACATTTTTGAGAGCTACTGTTCATGTTATAAGGTTATGCAGGATGTGAATTTTCAGCTGAATTTAAAGGAAGGCTCAGCCCAGCTGCTGAAAATTGCGCTGGATTTGGTACAGGGCTGTACATTGCCCTGTTTTCCCCAGCTGCTAATTACACCAAGACAATGAGCTAAACACAACAGCTGTGCTGATGATTAGCTGAGGAGAAACCACATATGTTTTTATAGAGCCTAGCTCATGTTAATATGAATCGAAGCATTTCTGACTCTGATTAACAAGTTTATAAAGGGCCTCAGATTGTTAACCAGGGCTGGCGTCTCTCATTCATGTCTCCACTTTGCGGTTAATCCCGAGCCTATCTCCTTGTATTTGCAAGAACTTGTTCAAAAGAACACGTGCCAAAGTCCCAAACAGGCCCACACCCCTCTCCCCTCCCAGTTCAAACACATTAACTAGCAAGCAAACACTTCATCTTCCTACCAAGTCATCATTTTAAGCCTTATCAACACTGAACTGTTGGCTTTTGTTAGGAAGACCACCTCTCCTCCACAAACAAACAATGCTTGTCTCCATAGGGGAGCACTGCAAACACCACCAATGCACTGTAGGGCCCTGGGAGACCCTCAGTTGAGAAGTGTGAAGCTTGTTTCTTTGCTTTGAGATAGTAAAACAAGAATGCCAGACACCTTTCTTTGAAGAACTGGGCTTGAAGTCACTCTGATTTCCATTACATTTAAGCTCTAGCCTTAAAACCACAATAATAACCTTCCAAACCTCCCAAGGCTCACACCTCTTGCCATTTTAGACTTTATGCACAGGACTGCATCACAGAGACATGTACATGATTGAGATGACAAGAAGTTGATCTGAGAGTCCTTGTTAGGGATGCAGATAAGCAAGGGTGCCACCAACACACCCCTCATCAGTAACAGTGCATTCAGCACCTCTTCTCCTCTGGGTCTGGAGATGGTCATGTGTGACAACTGGGGCAAGGAGTAGGCTTGAAGCTACAGTGCCACTATAACAGTGAGCACAAGATGGGACAGTTGTACAAATCTTGCATTCAAGGGAAAAGCCTATGGGATGGAGGGCAGAGAGTGCTTACAGGAAACAGAGGAGGAACAAGAGATGAGCAGCTCTTCCTTGTCACTACATAGCTGTAGGTACAGTGATCACGCTTACTCATGCCTGCCCCCTGCAGATCACCCTCATGTCCCCTTGAGCCTGGGTATACTGCTCTTCACGCCTCACACATGCTTCCTAAATCATAGGAGAAGGTTGATTTTTAAGCATCATATTCACCAACAGAAGATACTCTTCATTGTGGCCTAGCAGGAAAAAAGCCCTTACCACACATCAAAATCATGCTTCAGAGCTCTAATAGCCTGACAAGAGCCAAGACATCTTCTTATGCAGTGGCCTTGCAACCCCGTTTGCAGATGCTGGGAAAGGAAACCCATTCCCAAGAGAGTTTCACAATTCCTCCTTCACTTCCCACCACTGAAGTCCAACAGCCTGATCCCTTCCCACTCCATGGGTGCCACCAGCCCTGGGCTCACACCCCACCTTCCCTGCCTGCTCCTCCCAGCAGGATTCCTGTAGGTGCTTCACCCTGCCTTGAAAAGGGAGAAACACCTCATGCATGCCAGGATAGAGTTTGGATGAAAGCACATCTTTTCCTGTGCTTAAAGGAAAGAAACGTTGCTGTTTGCTGATGCTTGCAACCTGCATTCCTTAATAGAAAAGATCTTGTAGTCACATCCCTTTTCCCATAACACCAGTTTGTTGCTCAACAGCCCTCTCTATCCATCTCTATCATTATGGGATTTCCCTGCCCAAGTGCTCTGCCTTACTAGTTCAGGGATGAAAACTCCCCATGGTAGCAACAAGATATCTCCCCCAGAACAGACACATATCCCCTGTGCTTATTGTTAACAACTTACCTGCTTCTTCCACCTGCTCCTCAGGGCTCTCAACTCCCATAGGTCTTACCTGCCTCATCCCTCCACCCCACCATGCCAGGGACACCTCCTGCCACTAAACAAGGTGCTGCTATCACCTGTGGCTGCCCTACAGAGCTGGAGATGCCTCGGTTCCCTCATTACCACCAACGCAACAGGGACTGGCAGGGCTCCGCCATCAGTTGCACTTGCTATTCATTTCCCATGTGCAGAACACATCCCCGTCCCCGCTGCTCTGAGGGAGCAGTGTGCATATTTCAAAAGACAATATACAAAACATAGCTGAATCTTAATGAATGTACAGCTTTGCTACTGGAACTGAATGGAATTGCACAGAGCCTGCCAGAAAAAAAAGGACAAAAAACAGACTACACAATATTTTATTTGTAATATAATCCTTCACATCCCTCTTGCAGTACGTTGCTATTGTGCTTATCAGGTCTGTGAAGTACCAATTGTAAGGAGAAAAAGGATCAAAATGCAACAGGCAGCACTGTGCCAGCCATCAGAATACTGAAGTACCCCCATAGTCAAAAAATACACAGTCCTGGCAAAAACTGACTTCACACAATAGGATACCTTGACATACAAAGTCCCCACCAAAGGAAGATTAGGGAAAAAGGGCTATCAGCTCAAAGGCATCTGCTGAGACGTAACCAATCTTTGCTAGTTTGATGGTAACAAGTCCAAAGGGAGGAGTAATTGTCTAGTACCGAGTTCATTGCTTAAATGTTCAAGCTGCAGAAGGAGGACAGCAGTTACAAGGACAGCCATGCTTTCTCCCAGCAGGTAAAATGTACTGCACGCTTACTCTCGGCTACACAAGCACTGGATCCCCCTCCACCAGAGAGGGCTTTCATACACCAGCAGAAGCAGAAATCACAGTGTACCCACACACACCTGCGTGGCCCCTACTGGGGCACCTCACCCCACCTCCTCCCTCCTCATCTGACAAAGAGCACTGAAGTTTGAGAAGTTTCCAGGAGCGTCCATAGCCCCACAGACACAAGAGCCAGACTTGGTGGTAACAACCCAGTGGCATCACAAAGGAAGTGCCAGAGCCATCGATTGCAGGGAAATAAATAAGTCGTGGGTGACCTCCAGCCTGGATGAGATGTGCCAGAGAGAGAGCAGGGAGGATGCTTATTTGCCCTCTCCTTAACCACAAAACACACTGCATTTAGAAAACAGGACACTCGGCGTCCTGCCTGTTAAGCTAGGGAAGGCGGGATAGGCAACTTAGGAAGGGGGAGCGATCATCATTAGCCAAATACAGCGGTGGTATAAAGCAAAACAAGACGCCCCTTTTAAGTAGCAAAAAAGGGTCCCGAGCCACAGATGGTGCAAAAGGAGAGGCGCCCCTATTCCTCCCTTTCAACCCGGGGCAGGCACTCATGGACATCGCATCACCCGGCAGGGCTGCGCTGCGATCCGGTCCCAGACCCCACTGTAGGGAACCGCATCCCCCGGGGCTGGCTCCCGTCCCCATTTGCTGAACGCTTTCTCCTCCTTGGACCAGGACCCCCAGCCCTTGGGAACAGAGATCTCACTCTCGGGACAACAACCCCTCCCACCTTCGGGAACGGATCCCGGGATCTATTCGTGGGGACCCCCGCTCCTGAGAGAAGCCAGCTCGGAGCTGCCTCCAGCGCTGCGCATTCCCACGCGCGGGAGCGGTGACCCACAACGACCTCAGGTCCGTCACCCCCAAAACCCCATCCCCGCCGTGCACAGAACACCCCCCGCACCTTTGTACTTGTCCATGGGGCCGCAGCCCGCAGACTCCCCCGAGCCTCCGGACCCCGCCGCTCAGCTCCGCTCCGCCGCGCTCCTGTAGCCTCTTATTCCGGCAGCGCCGTATCCCCCGGCCGGACCGGGCTGCTCCGCCCCGCCCGCCCCGCCCCGGAGCCGCGGAGATGGCCGGGATCGGGGCTCCGGGATGGGGAACGGGGACCTGGGTCTGGGATGGGGATCTGGAATCAGGGGATGGGGAGTGGGGACCGGCCCTGTGCCTTGTCCCGCACGGCGCAGCTACCTCGGCTGCCGGTCCCCTGGGGAATGAGCTGGGTTAGGGCGGTGAGAGGAGGAGGAGGAGGAGGAGGAAGAAGAGGAGGAGAAGGAGGAGGGCGGCTGAGGTGCTAGGCTGAGGACCTGGGTGGCTCCCGGGGCCGCGCTATTCCCTGTCTGCTCGCCGTGTTTGCGCTGGATGCAGATGGGATTTGGGCACGTTCAGAGAAAGACTTTGGTTATCCCTTTGGGACAGCTGTGTGTGATCCCGGGGGCTCCCGGTGCTAAGACCCCAGGCAGGACCCAGCAGCGACCCCCCTCCTGCCCCGCTCTGGGCTGAGGGGTTGGGTTCCACTTGCACCCGGTTGTAATCCCGAGTCAGGGAGTTTGCACTTTCCCTTTCCAGCGGCTTCATTAAGGCTTCCTGCCTCCTGGATAGCGCAGGGCGCGCAGGAGGGTGTTCCTCTGCTTGGGTTCCTGTAATGTTTCTGCCTGAGTTCCCCTACTGCAAACAGAGACCAAGCATCGCCAAAGTGCACAGAGTGACAAAGGGAGAAGTGAGCAGCCAGTCTGACCTCAACAGAAGGTGGCAATCTGTGCTGAGGCCAGTATTGTGGAGGCACTGCAGGAATTTAATGTTTATAGCAATAAAGAAAACATTGGAAGATACAGTACTCAAGGTCACCAAGGATTATAGAGGAGGTTTTCTCTCCAGAATTAAGGTTAAGCCATCAGCTTGGGGACAAGGGAGCCGTACCTGCCTGTACAAGGCCTTTTTGGCAAGAGGAAAAGCTAGACATCCACCCTGGATGGGCAGCTTCATCCGAGTCCTGCAGAAAAGGTACAACCATTACCTAGAAAATCAACTGCTCCCCCTGGGAGCTGAAAAATAGGGAATCATAAGTCAGCTCTGCATCATTCACCAGAGCTGCATTCACTGGCTTTCTGTGTGAGCATCTAGTCCTCCTTCCACTGAAGGATGATGGTCACACCAAACTCATGTTGTTCTGAGATTAATCCTCAT
Organism: Psittacus erithacus; assembly: GCA_009867235.2. Taxonomy (NCBI): domain Eukaryota; kingdom Metazoa; phylum Chordata; class Aves; order Psittaciformes; family Psittacidae; genus Psittacus; species Psittacus erithacus. Next base: position 12,620 of record WYDI02041914.1, read on the forward strand.
CCCACTGCTTTGGTCCTCAGGGGCTTCACAGGCTTTGGGTCAGGGAAATCCCAAGCACAAATGCAGGCTGTGTGGAGAGTGGATTCTCAGCCCTGAGAACAAGGACTTGGGGGCACTGGATGATGAGAAGCTCAACACAGCCTGTCCATGTGCACTCACAGCCTAGAAACCACATCCTGGGCTGCATCAAAACAACCATGAGCAGCAGGCCAAGGGAGGGGATTGGCCCCCCACTGCTGTGCTCTGGCAAGAGCCCCCCCCTGCAGTCCTGATCCAGTTCTGGGGCAACAACACAAAAGGGATATCGAGCTGTTGGAGTGAGTCCAGAGGAGGCCATGGAGATGCTGAGAGGGCTGGAGCAGCTCTGCTCTGGAGCCAGGCTGAGAGAGCTGGGCTGGGTCAGCCTGGACAAGAGAAGGCTTCTAAAGGGGACACCTTAGAGCAGCTCCAGTGTCTAAAAGGGCTACAGGAAACCTGGAGAGGGGCTTTGGACAAGGGCCTGTAGGGACAGGACAAGGAGAATGGCTTTAAACTGAAAGAGAGTAGAGTTGTGTTAGGTATTAGCAAGAAGTTCTTCCTTTGAGGGTGCTGAGGCGCTGGCACAGGGTGCCCAGAGAAGCTGTGGCTGCCCCATCCCTGGCAGTGTTCAGGCCAGGTTGGACACAGGGGCTTGGAGCAACCTGCTCTAGTGGAAGGTGTCCCTACTCGTGGCAGGGGGTTGGAAGTGGATGAGCTTTAAGGCCCTTTCCAACCCAAACCAGTCTGTGATACTGTGATAAACAGGGCTTGGGCCTGGCTCACGGTTTGAGATGTGGGCAGGAAGATGCTGCTGTGGCCTGCAATGGAAACAAAGCTTTTCTTGCAGAGAGCTGTGGGACAAGTTGGTGGGTTCCCCAAAACGCACAGCTCCCGGCACACTGACTGCTCTGCAAGCCGAGCTCTTGGCCGTCAACCCACATCGAAAGGTGTCAATGCAACCATGAAGTGACTTCTGCTGCATTCCCTTTTCATATAAGAACAAGTTTAGATAAAGGGCTACTGCTGCTCAAGGGAGCTGAAGCTGGAGCACGTCTTAATCTCTTGCCAGTGCATAACTACCGCACACAAAGACCAGCAAGCCAAATGCCTGAACCAGCAGATCCAGCAAGCAGATAGCAGTCTACAATGACTGGAGAAAAAACTGGTTAAATAAATGTATCTGTCATGTAGGAACACTTCTCTTAGAGCTCTTTCCAGCTACTTCTTGGCTCTGGCTTTCAAGGTCCTCATCCTGCATACTTCTGAAGGCTGCCTGTATCTCGAAGCAGCTGAGTAGTCATTCCAAACTCAGCAAGACTAATTGAGCATAATACCAGTTAAACAAACTAATTAAAGATGATTTGAAAGATCAAGATGTCAGGTAGTTGTGATCCCTGTCTGCAGGCCCCAGAGCCTGTACATCCCCTGCTTGTCCCTTCCTTCTCCTCCCCAGCATGATAAGGATGCTCTGGAATTCCAAGACTGCTGGGTAGGCCCATGGCAATTATTGGGCAAGTGACAATGGGACAAACACTAATGCCAGAGGAATACAAGTTCTTCCCGTTTGTCTCCTTCCTCTTGCAGTAGGAAATACCTAAGCAGCATGGTCTAGTGGAAGGTGCCCCTGCTTATGGCAGGGGGTTGTAACAGCATGAGCCTTAAGGTCCCTTCCAATCCAAACCAGTCTGGGATTCTGGGATTTAATAATACTGGCAGATACTCATACCCTGCTTGGTGTGAGGGATTAACATTCCCAGTGTTGGTGCTGAACTCCAGGTGTTTCCCACTGCACTCAGCTAGAGCAGATACTTATGTACTAATTTTCATGGTGGACCTTCTTGAAGCCAATAAAATAGCAGCCATCTACCAGTGTACCCATGTATCCCTTGCCTTTTTCCTGCTTAATATTAGTGATGCTCACTAATTATTATTATTATTGGTGATTATTATTAGTGATGGCTCAGATGTGACAAGCCTCGAGGACCCAGCTCATCCTGTTCGAGTCTGTTTTTTAATGTGGATGACATCCTGTCCTTCAGGGCAGAGGATCATACTACAGGTTACATGTTCTAATGGGTTTTCCCCTGCATATTCATGCTGTATTAAGAGACAGTGACTGCTGGTGAGATTATCACCTTTAGCTAAAGTTCTCAAGTATGATGCTGTGGTTTCAACCGATGTGAATCTGCTTCTCTGGCCTTACATCCTGTCACTTTGGCACTTTTGCTGCCTGTGAAATAGAAAAGGAATCAAGTGTCATTTTAGAAACCAATAGAACTCTATGAACGGTGATAATGATTTGTGACATACTTTGTGCAGGAGCATGACCCTGATCCTCTCATTTATCCACCGGTGATGGTAACTGCTTTTCATTTTTCCTCAAATACTGACACTTAGCAGGTGTTAGTATTATTGCTTACCTTTTGGATCAGTAAAGTCTTTGATGTCTAATATCTGTCTACATCTTTGCTATGACTTTCTTCTCTTTGGTTGTGTTTGACTTGCTTTCTTAAGCGTAAGTCGAAGTCTGGTGAAGCTACTGACCTCTCCATTGTGAAAGCTGGAGGGACTTCTACCATGACAGCTTAGAGGTGCCCTCCACCGGCGTCAGGGAACTGGTGCTTGATGGTGTCACACCTGACTTGGACTATGCAGAGCTGCTCCCTGGGATATTTCCTCCCAGATGCTCTTCATCCCAATCGCAGCAGCCCACAGTGGTCAGGATTCTGACTTTCTTCAGGGGAAGTATTCCAGCTGGCAGAACAAAAGGTAGAAACTTCCTCCACCCATGAAGGGTACCTGTCATTTCACAGGGCTCTTCTTTCTCCCTTCCCCATGCCCTTATCAAGTGTGAAAGCCTAGTTCAGGAGCCTACTCAGCAAGACCAAGCTCAGTTAGAAGTAAAATTAACTTGGTCTTGTTAAGCTCCTGAATGATGGGGAGCCATGTCAAATACTCCACATATGCAGGCACCTGGAGGACAAGTGGGGAAAGAAGATGGCTTGGCAAACTAGGGTTAGCAGTGAGATGTGCTCATACCAGGGGGGATGCACTGCTGCCCTCTTCCAAACATCACCTCAGGTACCCACTTAGCGAAGGGTGTAACATCTCTGTAGACAGTTGTGGTCAAGCAGGCATAAAACTATTTCAGAGCAGTTGACATGAGAGGTCTGAGCAGATATTAAAGCTGAGGGGTGTCCTTGAGTAAGGAAGAAGCCAAAGGCTTCTTCACTTTGGCATCCCTGGCCGCAATGCTGGGCTATAAATTTGCCGTAACCTGAGGGGCAAGAATTCCTTTTGTCCACACATGGATCCCTCTGAACAGCAACAAACCCTATGGACCTAGGGGCAGCCAAGCCAACAAAACAGCGCTGCTGTCTCTGAAAGGGAGAAGTTTCTTTCTCTTTCCTCCCCCTGCTTCTGGCCAAATGATCTCCCTTCTAGTATCATTTTCACAGTTACCAGATCAATTTCCATGCTGAAATAGCGGAGAACTAAAATGTCTCCTCCTTCTCCCAGCTGAGGAGCTCCAACTGGGTCACAATACAGTCAGGAAGGACTGGAGCAAAACCAAGTTAAGTGCAAGTACCTGCAGCTGGAAGGGAGGAGGAGACCAAATGAGCATGTTAGTGCAAGCAGGTGGGATACACAGCTGGGACTAGGTAAGAGGGATCATCAGTCACAAGCTCAGGTGTCTTCTTAATTGTCCTTCCTGATCTCCCCTCTAAGCCAGCAGCACAGAGCAGACACTGACAGGAGGTTAGTGTGTTTATGGAGCTCCTGCCAATGTGTCTTATCCTTGATCCACTGAATTCTGCCTGTATTCCAGATTTCCTAATTTGGGGGGTGAAGAGAAGAGTTGATGTTGGGAAATTGAATGGAGCCTTCTGCTTACTCCCCAAGGACATCTAAATAGCTGAACTCTAATTGTCCTGATTCGTATGATCAAAGACTCTACATCCCATGTCAAAACTCTGAGCAACCCAGGCCCTAGGAACACGGTTTTGTGAGAGGAGCTGTGATAAATGACATTGCCACTTGTCTTACTGCAGAAAGGATCATGGGCTACCCATCAGGAGCATGAACAGCAATGAAACATCGTTCCCCAGAAATAACCTTTACGGGTAGGCTTCATAGCAAACCAGGTTTGTTCCTTGGGTCCATAAAGGCACTGGGAGCCTGTCATGGCTCAGCCAGTGAAGAAAGGGCCAGAAGAAACAGAGAGGCAGGACAGTATAGCTGTTGCAAGCAAAGCTACTCACTGGAAGAGTGAATACTCTGTTGGAGAACAGGACATGAATCTTTCCTCTTGGCAGATTTGCAAGAATGCTGCCTATGGGTGTTCCTTTGGAGGTCTTCTTGCTTCCCTGTGCAGCATTCCATGGTTCTGGCTGTAAAAGAGATGACCAAATTCTCCCCCAGCTTAAACTGGCCTCACACTGGTGTTGCTCCACTGACTTCTGTCCAGCCATTTCCGACTTTCACCGATGAAAGGCAAGACAATCAGCCCTAACACAAACCAAACCAGAGCTGTTCAGCTGCGCAGCTATATGAAAGCTTCATGGCTGACACATTCCAGCAATGTTTTGGATTCTCTCAGACATTAACTGTTTCAAAGGAGAGTGGCTGGGAAGAGGGTGGCTGGAGGGAGGGGGGGATTTCCCATTAAGGACAGCAGGACCAGATGTCTTTTTGATGAGCTTCTCTTGGCTTCCCATTCTCTGACATTTCCTTTTCAGTTGCTGAGTCCAAACTTCTTGTAGACCAAATTTCAAGGAGCTCTGATAGCATGAATTGTTTTCTTTCCCCAACAGACACAATACCTTCTTCTGGCCAAAGCACGAGACACGCTGACCAGACAGTGTGCTCAACATCCAGGGCATCTGTTCCTCCAGGAGCCATTTCTTCCTCACACTTATTTTCCACTCCAGACCCTCTCTCCCCTCCAGAGAAGCCCCTCAGTTTCCTTTTGACAGTGTTCTACACCAGCTAAAGAAGTAAAAAGCATCCTTTGTTCCCTTCCCTCCAAACTCCCCATGGGGATGCTCACACCAGAAGACTTCATTGGTTACCAGTGCATTGTGTGCTGGTGTGTAACACTCACAGGCACCACAGGACAGAGCTATCAGCATCCTAGGAGTTTCTGATACAGGTTTCTGATACATAATTTGTTTTTGGAGGGGATGGTATAGGAAATCATGGTTTTCAGCTCAGCAAATGCTAGAAACTTCATCCACACTTAAGGATTTTACCAGTAAACCAATACTGAGAAAAATCTCTCCCAAGTTCATAGAAAAGCTCTGTGGGGAGTATCAAGCTGTCAGTGCAGGACTCGCCTCAACAGAACTGAACTCTTGGCACCTTTCAGCACCGCTAAATCTCACCCAGGCGAGAGGAAAAACTTGTTTTATCAGAAGATGAGAAAACATCTTGCCACTTTTTCATTGAGATTTTCCTAAGCCTCTTCCATCATCACTGCAAACTGTGGTCTGATGTCCGCTGTGTGCTCACAGAAGGCTGTTTATTCTGGCTTTTTCCCCAAATGGAGGCTTTTTGAGTCTGCAGCTTTGCTTCAGGCCTAAATCCATCCTACTCCACCCAAGTCAACAAGCAGAGCACACTGAGATCAACACTGCTGAGGTGGGAAAGGGGAGAGGATGAGAACCTGTGGTCTTTACAGGAAAGCACCAGCAGACTGCAGTTTGATTCAGCAGAGGCTTAATACTACCAAGAGCCCAAGTTCCATTCCCAAACCCTACCTCTACTATTAATATGAGATGATAGGGTCTGTCAAACTACCTGCCAAAGTGGAAGTAACTACCAGGTAACAGACCTCACCCATGGCAGTGAGTCTTCCACTTCTTGGGTTATTTTGTTGCTGTGAAAAGATTAAGTAAGAGTCAAATTAAGTCTTAATTAAGAGTCAAGAAATCCATTTCAGTAAATACCAACAGTTTCCCTTCTGGCACGTAGACCAGTGGAGCTGAATTTCTCCTGCCTCTCTGCTATCATTAAGTATTCTGTTTAAATAGGCCAGCCGCATGCCATCTATAATGAAGTTATAGTGTATTGCTCTGTTATGAATGATGAAGCTGTTGTGTCCTACGGGGAGAAAAATCGCTGTAATCCAACTTTCCTTTTGAAAAGGCCTAATGTATCCACATGAGATCTTCTGGCAGAGACAACTGAGAGAATATAAATAGAAGCTTAAAAGAAGAAGAAGGAGGCGAAGGGGAAAATAACTCCAACAGGGCTGAGTAACTGAAATTCACAAGTTTAATAGGAAGATGGATGACTGAAGAGCCTGTTCTGTGACACAATTAGGACTTTATGCAGGCCTTTCTCAATTATTTGTAACTGACAAAATATCACACAAAGGCTGCTTCACACTGCAGGCCAGGTGCCCAGAAAGGGGCTTTTTGGAGGGGGGCAGCAACTGGGAGAGTCGCCTAGGGGCACAGGCCATTGGGGCTGCCACTGGCTAATTTAGGCAATGGTGCGCGTCACCTCATGCACAAAGGAGCAAAGAGGGTCCTGCAATGATGGAGGGGCCTGTACCATCAAGCCATGATCTGCCCATCTCCAGACTGTGGGATGGGAGGTGACTGAACGAGTGCATATGGTCCATCTTGGACCACAGTTTTCCAGTCCTCCTCACAGTTACGGTAAGGGGACATATGGGTTCCTGCTACAGGAAGAGGTTTCTGCTGATGGGTGTTTGTCAGTACCGAGCTTATATCAAGAGACCTCATCTGGGAGCTTGTTCAGTGTGGCTTCTGCCCACTCTGTGCTTCTCATTGACCACTCAACAAATTACTGTCATTGTTCCACTTTGTCCTCAGCACAAAGCTAACACAGTTGCACATCTACCAAGGATAGTTCTTTGACATAACCTGCTTGTGCCTGCATGGAGCGCTCACACCTTCAGTTGCTTCAGCGCTGCTGCTTAAGGTGGTGACATGCAGCAGAGTGGTGGTAAACTGATGAGCAGGGATGGCTTTAAGATTTCCCATGAGACCTGCAGAAGATCTTTCCTAAGCTTCAGATTTTAAGTGGTTTGAATTTGTTTTGGTTTACTCCGTTCCACAGTGAGCTCACCTAACTCATACTATTTTCACTCTAAAGATGCCCAGGAAGGGGCGATTACATTTAATTTGGTTCATTTTGGGTAAACTTTCCTGAATGTCCCCATGAGGAGAGGAGTAAGTCAAATCCAGGGACCTGTACAGGGGTTAATTCTGCTTTAATGGAACTGTGGTGGGGCAAGACCCAATCTGTGGGAGGCGAGACAGACTGCTAGGAGTCTGCCAGGCAAAGATAAAGCAGCATAATGGGCATGTTTGTCCATATGTAACAACCTGATTGGGGAAAGAAAGGTATGATAAGGGGAGCAGGGCTTGTGGAGAAAGAAGAGTCACAGGAATGTTCCTCCTTGAGGGAGGTGACTCCATTGGCAAGAGCAGTGGGGCCGCAGCAAGAGGCAGGGATCCTTTGGGCAGCATTAGCCATTATTAGGGGAAGGAGATGCTCTCCTGAAGGCTCATTCTTGACTCCAGTCTTCAGTTGATTGTTTACAATTTCCTCTGAAAGCTCAGGTGGCTCAGTGGTGTGGTCACCACGGGCACAGGGCAGAGCTCTCCCATGCCCTTAGCTGTGGTGTCTTAGGGCACTCATCTGCTATGACCTCTATAGAGCATCGCTGGCCCTAGCAGGACTGAAAGGCCGGGCTGCTTGGCAGCACAGCAGTAGATGTGACTTCAGTTTCCGTGTCCATGGACATGCACTGTTAAAGGTATTTAAAGACCTGTTGCCACTCAATGGTAACGCCTTCACTCAGCCCTTCCCTTGCTCCAGCACTGGCACAGGTTGGCTGCATGTCCAGGCTGACAGGCATGCTGATACAACTAAAAGCTGCTTGGTTTTCCCTCACAGGGTCAGGTTTTCAGCTAGCTTCCTTCCCTCGCCTGGATCAGACAGGTGATCCGCCTGCCCTGGTGCCAACTCCATTGTCCTGGAACTGGCAGAACACAGGAAAGCTCTCCAGAGGGTGCTCGCTGGGATTGCTCCTGATGGAGGAGCACAAATGTACTTTGCAGGAAGCTGCACAATGAGTTATGGAAAAACCAAACTTCGAGTGCCAAGAGTTTGGAGCCACATCAGAGCATTGAAGCGGTGCGCTCAGGGCTGTCTGAGCATCATAGAATCAACTAGGCTGGAAAAGACCCTTAATAAGTTCAACCATTATCCCAGCACTGCCAAGACCATCACTAACCCATGCCTCTGAGGACCTCATCTACATGGTTTGTGAACGCTTCCAGGGATGGTGATTCCACCCCTGCCCTGGGCAGCCTGTTCCAGTGCCTGAGCACCCTCTCTGTGAACCATGGCATTTCATTTAGTGGATCCAGTACTCATTTGCCTCAGCAGAAGTTTATTTTCAGCTACCTACTATTCATTCACAACCTGGCCAGTAACAGGAGCAACCCTTTCCCCTCTCCCTGCCCTTTTCTGGAAGAGGGGCAGGCAGAGGGAACGGCAACAGCCGAAACATTAACATAAACCACACACTTTCAAATGCTTTAAAATATCAAACACTGGCTTTCCTCCTGCCACAGCATCTGTGCTCTTAAATGCATCATTGCAAGGAGAATTATTCATGTAGTCACATCAATAAATCTTCCTTAAGTCCTTTCTATTGCAGTCCTCATTCATCTAGCTGACTCCTCGGTAAACGATAATTAGGGGAAGAGCTAACTGAGATACCACAGAGTTTGCTCCTGGCAGTCATTTAACATCCAGCACAGTACCAAGGCTCTAAAGCAGGCATTTCCCAGCAGCAGTTCATTCATTGTAAAACCTGTTTCGATTATTAGCTTGTCTACTGTTTCACACCAAACACTTGGGTTCACATAAAGACCTCAAAGCATTTGTCAATGAATTCCTTGAATGGACTCGGCTGCATTTTACTTCCGCTGCAGCATCCAGCCTAAATCCAAGAGAGTCAGCCAAGGGGGAGCACTGTTTGCCTCTGGCAAAGTTACTGGGTCAGTCCTTAAGACCAGGTTGCCTCTACCGTCAGCTCTTCCCTCCCACTACCTGGTGCTGTGGGGGCTGGCATAGCCCGAATAATGGGAAATAGGTAATGGATCTGCTCTCAGGTGTGGAGACCCCAGCAGCAGTCAGTCTGCTCCTGCCAGACCTGACTTGCCTTTGGATGTTCCTTCATTGAGCTGCTCAGCACAATTCACATCCAGCCCTGACTCTTGCCAACTATGAAGAGTGGGGATTTCACTGAGAAAGGCTCTGCCCTGTAGAGACCATCCTCTCCAGACTCACGGCTAAACAATACTGCTGCAGGTATAGCAGAGACATTGTAATACCCACAAGGCAAGCATGACTAGCAGAGGCTGTATCCCATCTTCTGCCCTGAACACTAATGTAGCACAAATTGTGGCTCTCAGAACTCAACCCGTTCTCCTTCCACCCTAATAATCTTCTTCAGGACATCACTCTCACAGCCTGACAGGTAATGGAGACCCTCTAGCTTAGCAAAGCCACTTGCAGAGACAATAATACAAGCAAAGCAGTTATCTCAATAGTTAGCTATCCAATGGGAACCTTATTCCTCTGGTCCACAGGCCCTGCCTGCATTGTCCCCTCTTGACCAGCGTCATTCAAGGCAAAAGCTTCTGGCCAGGCTGATGCATTGCTCAATCAAAAGCCTAAGGTGGGGCTTAACCTGCCTTGCAGATTGGATTGATCCATGGCACAGGTTGGCTATCTCCAGCCAAAACAGACCACAAAGGGTGTGAAGGAAACCTGAAGCCTAGAGAATTACAGTGACTTGCTCAAGTTCAGAAAGCTGAAAGCCTTGAACTTAGGTCTTGTGACTTGCTGCCCAGCCACAAGGCAGTGAGGAATACCTAAAGGGCAAAACAAGACACTGGTATTCCACCCCTTTGCACTTAAGCACAGCCCTGGAGCGAGCAGAACAGTTGGGACACAGGGTAACATGCCAGTATAGCAGCATTCCCGGCAGGAACAGTCTGCATATGGCTTCCTCTCTCCAGCAGAACAGCCATGTCCTGCAGAGGATGCAAGTTGAAGGTGGGTCTCAGTCCACCTCCTTGCTTCCTCTTTCATTCTGGGGTTACAGCTGAAACACCCCTGACCTTGCAAAACTATCTCACTCCAGCAGTGTGAACCTTGGAGGTCTTGGGGACAATTACACCCTTCCTAATTGACTACTTACACATAGAAGGTGCAATGGCACTGATGGGACTGAAGGAACTAAGGGAGGGCTACCCCCTGTCCTCTCTGCCATGGACTTGAGATTGTGATTCCATGACACAATATCCCTAGCAGTTTAACATGTTCAGCTCTAGCTCTTTCTTCAGACCCTGCCTTCTTTGTGCCCACCCCATTTTTCATGCCAGCGCAACTGCTTTGTGAGGCCACTGCTTAAATCAAAGCAGGGAACTGACTCCATGTTAAAAGCAACAAAATAAAAACCAACCCAAAACAACTCTGTGCAATGAAATAAAAAGTAAAACATGTTTTCCTAAGCGGGATCAGTTCCGGAATGTCACTGGGAGCGACCCCACAAGCAGTCATGCTGACATATCTGATGGCAGGAACAAGCTGTGGGGCGTGGGAATACCTTAGGCTTGCTGAACAGCCGCCCAGCGCTTTGTCTTATGGAATCACAGCCCGAGGAGAGGCTGTGCTGTGCTGCTCTCCTCTCCTCCTTCTCCCTGAACCCATGGTCCTCCATCACCACCATGGCTACATCCAGCCCGGGATGTACACTTTAATCTGCAGTGTGTGTATATACAAGAGAGCTGGAAACAGTGGCTGTCTGAGACCCCCCCGACCTTTGGATGTACAGCAAACTTCCTGTTCCAGTGCTGCCGGCTCTTTCATCTCCCAGTCCTTAAGAAATAAAAGTGAGCCTATGTGAAAAAATGCTTTGTAATGGGAACTCCTGGAACGACTTTCCTCTCTCGCCCTCTGACTGAGCCATACAAAACAGTAAATCTCTCTCCCAAGGGTCCTTTTCTTACAATAGAAAAATGGCAGGGAAATCCAAAGTTTCATTTCCCAGCCTCAGGCTCGGCAGCAGACAGGCACAAAAGCCACAGGAAAATAAAGCAGCAAGGGGAAAAAACTCCCCACTCGTGTTAATTCAGAGTTTTGGGGGGTTTTGGTGGAGAGCAAGCTTTCTTTTGGTGGGGAGGAAGTCACACTTGGGAACTGGCTTTCTCTTTTTGCAGGAGGAAGTGGTCTTGGGCTATATACTTGACAGCAAATTAGCACTGACATTTGACTTGTTTTGATCTCAGCTATTCACAATGGTATTATCTGTGTATTTTTGACATGCTGTGAAGATTCCCACTGCCAGATGCCTTGCGATGCCTGTAGGATGCAGTGCATTCCACAGTCATTACTCAGGGGTCACAAACCTCACATTATTTGTGGGGAGGAGGGGAGCAGGGAAAAATGGGCTAACAAGTACAAAAAATATGAAACCCTGGACTTGGATTTCACTGGAGTTGTGTATTCAGCTGGAGAGGAATTACATTGTGCTTAGGCTGGCTGGCACTGTCGCACTGTGGGGCTGGTGGTGACTGGAAGGGATCCTTGTGGATTTGGTCTTCACATAGAAGTACATTCACAGTGATATTCCCAACTGGTCTGGGCTGGGGAAGGCTGTAATGGAGGAACTGCTCTGTTACACTGTTGGGTCAAAGATCCCCAGCTGCTTTGGACCTCCAGAACTTGGGTTGACAAGACATGTCCTAGGGCTGGCACTACACTGTACTTGCTACAGGTAAGGAGCTGAGACTTGGGCAGTGGACTGAAACTGATTCAAAAAAGGAGGCTCTTATTTTCCTTTTCTTCAGTTGAGAACCTTCCAATTAAGTTTCCAAGGGCAAATCACAGACCTACACTTATGCTTTTTTAAGCAGATGCTCCATGCCCAGCTCTTTCTTACTCACGAAGAGTGTAGAGATGCCCAGGGAGCACCTAACATGGAAGTGCTTGGAGGCGGCATACTGGCAAGTGGGGATGGGGTCCTTCCCCGCATGGAAACATCTCCCTGATGTCCAGGGGAAGAGGAAATAAGCAGTGTACTGAAGAAAGGTGTCTCTTAGACTACAGACTAAGACTAGAGGCTTAGAAAGACTGTCTTAGACTCACTGTTCAGATGAACGGGAAGACATTTAAAACCATCCCTGTATCTTCCTAACTCTTCTCTGTCTCAGGTTTGCCCAGCACTCCTCATCAGTAACCTGCACAGCACCATGTGCTATCAGCCAAGATTTGCTCACAAGAGGCTACAGTTTCCTAAAACACCTGAAGGTTCTCAGTGCTGGTCCTAAAAAGAAGAGGATAGAATATGGGTTATTACATGGTCATTCATACCTGGTCTGACAGCTCTGAGGGCTGCAAAGCAGCCAGACATGAAATGTCTGTAAACATGGAGGAAATGGGGAAGTGAGGAATACTGGGACACACATGCTGAACTGCTGAAGTCCACAGGCCTACATGTCTGCTGAAAATAAGACCATTAAATGCTCAAAGCAAGGGCCATCTCCACCCTGTACGTACAAACCATCCAGTTCAAGATCAAGGCTCTGCCAGCAAGACACTGCATGAACACAGATAGCAAAACGCCTGTGTTTAAATACTGCACTGAAGTGGTGTTTCTGCCCTTCACTGAGTCACACTTCCAGCAGTTGCAGTAAATGAACCTGATTTTCCAATTCTGATTTGATTCTGTCCCATCTGCAGCAAAAATACAACCTCTGGAGTAAACCACCCAAAGAAAGCAAGCATCTAACTGCTACCAGGTCACTTGCTGGGTTTGTCCACAGAAGAGTTTCTCTTGTGCAAGTTCCAGCACACACACTGGGAAGTGAATGGGGCAAACATGAACTTTGCTAAAGGCTAACTTCATGGTGGTGTTGAATTTTCCACCTCTTGCTCTCTAAGCAGGAGCAGGAGCCCCCATTTTATCTGCGACCTGGTCCTTAGATATACTCCATACAGGCCACTGAATTAAAACCCTGGGTGAACCTCTACCTCTGATGTGAGAGAGAACCTCTCACAGTGTACCAACAGCATATCAACGTAGGGCAAGGGCAGGGATACGTCTCTGAGGGCTGGGGAGTAAAAGAGAACGTTATCTGCAGGCACATATCTTATGCTGCAGGGGCTTTCTGTAGGCTCCAGGACGCTGTGCAGGATGTGTGCTGCCCCTCAACAGAGGGCTGCAGCTCAGATGATCAATGGCCTGAAGCAACATTCTTTCCCATCCCCTTTAAAGTTTTTTTTAGGACTGATCCCCATTGGCTTCACTTCAAACAGTAACACCACCACCCGCCTCCCCTTTAACAAACAAGCCCTGAGGCCAGTCCTAATGAGGCTCCAGCTCTGGTTGCTCCAGGTCTCATAACTGCAGGGGGCTCAAATTAATTCAGTGGTGATGCTTGGCAGGTTACCTAGGGCTGTGTGCGAGTGGCTGCTTTTCCAGGGGGGATCTACATGCAGTAATGAGTGAAGTCCCTTGACATGTCTTTTTTCTGAGGTACTCGCAGGAGTTGCTACAGATTCCTCTGAGGTGCAGTGTGCTTAGTTCTGCTGCTGCTATGGTCTGCTGGAGACCTGGGCGTTCAGCACATTCATAGGTGGTTTCAGGAAATAGCCTTATTTCCTTGAATGGCATCATCCCCTGCCTTCTACACCCAGACTAGGGCTGGGTAGGTTTAAACTCCAGGTAACAAAGCAAATGCTTCATTTTAAATCCTAAGACATGTCAATATCTCTTCAAGTCAGGGACTAAAATTTTAGCAAGGATGAAGAAAGGAAACCATTTAGCCCGCTGTAACAGCACAATATAAGTTAACCTTGGTGACATCTCAGGTCCTTTTAAACCACGAACTGACCGCCTGAAATTAACAGTCCTCTGTGGTTTGTATGAATATCTGCTTCAGGTGACTTAGTGACAGGAAGCCTTGCACCCATTTTCAAATCGTTTGCTATAATTTCATTGAGGCTGTGCAACTGCTCATCTGTCTTGCTCTGGTCATTCTTATCTCACCTCTCTCTTTCTTGACAGCACACCCTGTTTGACTTTGATGTAACTCTGCAAGATGAAACAACCCCAACAAATAAACGAGGCAACGTGAACCCAGCAGTTAAGAATAAAGCTCCAAACTTTATTCATTGACTTGAGTACAACAGTGATGCAGATTACAGTGGCACAGGAGTGCAATATGTGCTGCTTGCGGTAATGACAGTGGAAACACTAATTGTACAGAACAGCAACCCAGCTCAACTTTTCATTATGCATACAAGCAGACTTACTGTACGGACAAGACATTGATTCACTTTTACAGAGACTTAGAAAGAGAGCTGTCTCACGGATGAATGGAAAACACAGGGACACCTCCTCAAAACGCTGGATTGTAACATGTGAAGGGAGGAGAAAAGAAAAATAAAACAATACAAACCCTATTGCCAAAATCTACTGATTTAAGGGGAAAAAAAGAAAAAGATACCTTTGAAAAATTAGTTTGTTTCCAAAGCTTATAAAAAGCCCCCAGCTGTAAGGCCCCCTTACAGGAAGAGTTGTCAGCAACCACCAGGCTGCACTGCCTGGACAGGACTGGTCCAGTAATAACACACAGAGCTCGCTGCTGTGCACATACACAGCAGTCAGAGACCTTCCTGCTCTAGCCAGCTGAGTAAGAGCCTGCTCCAGCCTGTGTGGATGTCAGTGAGGGGCTCCACTGATTTCAGTGGGTTTGCATCTGGGGGGAGAGGGGAAGTGCATTCTCAAGGTGTTCAGTGACAAAAGCCCAGGCAAGTGTCCAGTGGGACCTGTCAAAGCACCTAAGGGAGCTAGAGACTCAGCCTGGTAAGGCACCGCTGGGATTCCCATAGCTGCTTCTGCTACTTGAAATGCTTCTTTTCCTAATGCCTAAAGGATTAAGGTCCTGTGGTGGTCAGCTTTGCAAGTCTAGGGAGCAACACTCACATTAACTGTGGTGATCCTGGGAAAACAGGTTACTGTTTGCCTTCAGTCATCTCTTTTTACCTCAAAAGAAAGACCACAATGCACGAGGAAGCATTACCTCTTCACATGGACAGGCATTTTTTAGCAAATCATTAGCAGAAACCTATTTCCCTGTTAGAAGCCCTTTGGGCAACAAATAATTTATTTTGCATACAGGCAAAGAACATTAATGGCCAATTACATTCCCACTTCCTGCACTGATGATTACATTAAAGTTAATAATACTTTTTCTCTCCCTGCCAAATGCGGGCACGTAGCTCTGCCAGCAGAGTTGTCTGCCTAAAAACCCTGTATCTTTGCATTATGATAGATGTTTTTTGTTTCTTTTATTAAGCACAAAAAAAGGTGTGTGGGAGAAACCACAAAGCAAAACTCATCAGCCAGAGCAGTCCTGTAACCCACAGCAATAAGGGTGTTTCTAAATCAAAACAGAAAGGTGCATTGTACTACTATCACAGTGCTCAGTAGCTCTTCATTATGTAGCAATGGGGTAAAACTTATCACCTATCATCAAGACCAGCCCTTGCTATGTGTCTACCCTGAAGACTATACTGGACTCTAGCAGATGTGTTGATAGGGCATGAACTGTACCATGATCTGGGGCTAACTGAATGGGGAAGGGGCTGTGGAGTCAAGCCCTAAAGTCTCTGACATGGGAAGATGACCAGCATTGCAGGACGGATTAGTTGATATTCTTGTTCCCTGCACATGTTTTGTTGCACCCTCATTATCATTGACTGGTATTTTTCACTGCCATAGGTAACTTCCAGGATGAGGACATCCTCCTCCACAAATACATTCTGAAGGAAAGCAGTGAATCATGGAGTGGGAAAAAGGCTGTTTTTCATTTAATCTACTCTATGAGGCCATGGTCCAAACATGCCAAGGTCTTCTCCTAAGTCAGGATGAGTCAAGATAAGTCATTCCAAGATGAGTTTGGAGGGTCTTGCTATTTTTAATGTTCTGGGGGTTAATTATTCTGTCACTTGTAGTAACAGCTTCATCCTACTAATTCCTGTGTAGATGCTCATAAGCTATGGGCTCCAAACTCTGCTTCCCCACAGTCTGAAATAGGTACCATAGGCTCATGCAGGATATCCAAACTATATGACTGAGAAAGGATTTCCAAATTGCAACAGGGAAAAGGCAGCAAGCATTTTAAGTGCAAGGCCCACAGACTTTATAGGACTTTGTAAGGAGAGATGACATCTGTCTTGACAGAAGCACTACTGGAGCCACAGAGCTTTCTTGTCCCACATACAGCTATTAAGAAACTTACTGTTCTCCTAGTCTAACCTTTCACAGCACACTGCAAGTATGTCCACAACACATCACAAACCATATTTAATGGAAGGCTACTAACCAAACTGAAAACAAGTATGTTTCTGAGATGCCCCTAAAACCTGCCCTAAGTGACACCAGCATGAGATGGTAACAAACAGTTAAAAAGGAAAAATCCTGAGAGCAAACTTTACAAGAAGTTACTCTTCCAGTTGCACAGAAAGTTTAGCAAGTTTGGGATAGGACACCGGCAGAGTTGAGATGCTACATTCAGCTTCCTGAACTGAGGCCACAATAGATCACATTGAGAAACAGCTGACAGTTCAGTAATTTCCAAATCTGCTCTTCAAGCTGGCTTAATTCTGTCTGCAGAGATGATAATCAACATATTTAACGGCTGACTCACAGCAGGCTGGAGCTTACACTAAGTTAAGGCACAGGTATAGAGGGTATGGCCAGCTGTTCCCACTGGAATGCAGAACAGTTCTCTACTTGTTCACATGGAAGTTACCAGACCAGCATCTGGAGAGGGCACAAAACCCAGGAAGCCAGATTTCTGGATTTCCCATTAACATGGATACTACTGCACAGGGTATTACCCTCCCATCTAAGCACTGCCAGGGGTGGGTGCTGCGAATGTTCACATACGCCTGAGGCGGCCTTTTAAATGGCATCACTTGTGGTCAACCTGGCACTTCCAAGACTTGGAAAACTGACCCTGCCTTTTGCACACTCAACATATCACAGCTATCCACAAGCCCTGCAAATACAAGCACATATTTAAGTGACAACCTTCGTAACTTAATGACTGCCATCTATTCAACACTAGGAACTACCTGGAAATTCCAGGTTAGCTACTCATGTAGTACCTCAACTCCAGCTGAGGAGAGTGTGTGTTACACGTGCACCTGTGTTTGAGAACCTGCATGTGTACCTAATCCTATTTTGCACACGTGTGGTTATTTTGCAATGTTTTGATAGGTCTTGGCTCTTACATCGCTCTTACAGTGGAAAAGGGGAAAAAACAAGACAGAAGCAATCAGTTTTCAGTCCTCTTGGCAATGACATTCTGCTGACAGTACTGAGTTTGATAGGATTTTATCAGAACCTCAAACACTTTGCATGAAGAACACAAGCATGCACTTAAGGCATATTCATAGAATCACAGAATGGTTTGGGTTGGAATGGACTTTTAAAGATCATCTAAGTCCAACCCCTGACATTTCTCAAGGGAATACTGAAGAGGGGAATTACAAAGAGTTTCCCAAGATGATGCTGCTCTGATTGATACTAGGAAAATGATTCATTGCTTACACAGAAAATTCTCCCTGCGGCTAAGTTTCTGTTTTTATTAGGTGTGAAGACCAGATGAAAGAACAGAAAGTGTTGCAGTGACATTCACTAACAGCCCACTGCAGAAAACACACTCCACACCCTGGGGCTGGCTGCAGCATAGGTTTGGTGGACTGGCGATCTTTTTGGGTGTATCTACATGTAAGTGGTTGGGATAGTTAAGGGGAATTAACTGTATGCACAAAATGGAAGCTCAGAAAACCCTTCATGCTGTCAACTGGAAATAAAGCAGTATTAACTCTAGCGCAGAGGGCCACGAACTGACTACGTCAGTGAGATGTGAACCAGCAGTAGCCCAATATCCAGTTAGAGATTGATTCTGCAGCATGTAGGATGGCTTCTCTTCATTCCTTCCCAAGCTGTAGTTGCATATTTAAATTCTGTGTTGATGAGGCAGATAAAAACTACCCTGTCATTCCTTACAGGCTACGAGGCTGGCTTATAATCTTCTTTTGTCTTTCTTTTTGGAGAAGAGAGAAAACAACCTGGCTTAGTTATTTCTGAAATGATTGGGTAGCGTATTCATACACTACAGCAATCTAGAGATGGGAATAGAAAAATGCAGACTGGCAGCTCACATCCTTAAGAGAGCAAGCCTTCAGTTTAATTGTCAAGGTGATGTGGGCTAAAAGACCTGTAATGCCTACTGCGTCTGAGAGACAGCAACACGCTACTGTCCACAGGATATGGGCTGATGAAACGTGGAGAATTTTAATGCTTTAAATGCATTACAACACAAATATTCATCTCAAACTTAAGCCACACCTTGCAGGTGACAAACACTGAATTTCTGAGCCTCCAGCGTTCACAAAGCACGTGACTGTTCTTTCACTGGATTTGTTCTGAGCAGTCACTCGAAAATGCATCTCAAGCTCCCAGTGCCCATAACATTCCCACTTGCTTTCCAGTGTTCCTCTAAAACCCTTTTAGACGCTTGTTCTGAAAAGTGAAGTATAACTGAACTGATCTTTGCTGCAATCTCAGTAACAGCCAGAGAGCTTACACACAACTGCGAGTGTCACAGTGCTCACTGAAGACTTCTGTTCAGTGGGGACTGTGATGCCAGATCTGCAGGGTAGCACATTCTCCAGCTTGCCCCACAGACTCACCATTCTTTTGGGTCAAGGGACAAGGAGCTCGTGCTGACCCCTTGTATCTGCCTCTCATATACTGAATCTTCACCTCAGATTATATCAAAGGAACCACAGTGATCTGTTGCAACAGGACTTCTTAAACCAGCAAAGAGGAGGCAGGATTTGGGCTGCCCTGCACATTTCATGGTGAAATGCCATTTGGTGATCCAGAGAACTCAACACAGTGATACTGAATCTCACAACTACACGGGACTGTTTCCCCTTCCTGGCTTCCAGATTTTAACACCAATGTCTCATATAATAGAAAATACAAAGGTTCTGATGTCTCCAGTGTCACAAGTTCTATGTTAAAAATGAAACCTTGATATTCTTTGACAGACACAGAACCTAAATGACCCTCTCCCAATCAGGAGATGGGCTCATTAGTGCAGTATGCATTGGCAGTTAAGCACCAAGGAAGAGATAAGCTCACCTGGCAGCCACAATGCATTCATTCTATTACTTTGGTGCTCATGTCCTTCTCCATATAGGACTCGCCCAGAAGCAGTTAAGGTATATACACAGGCAGTACTTTAAGCTGCAGCATACTGGAAGAAGACTGAAAGCCATAAGGAGTTCAGTGCAGCTCAGAAACTCTTGCATGATTGCTCTGTCTTCAAAAACCAAGTCAGGCACAAAGGGAAATCAAAATAACCAAGGCTGGAGCTTTGACGCTTCAAGAGAGGAAGAGGGGGAAAAAAGCCTGAACCCTCTTTTCCAAGCACAAGTGAAAAACTACATTAACTAAAAGGAGTGCTTGGCCCCATGCACTGTGCCATATTGACAACAGCAACTGCAATTTAATCAAAAAGCCTCTATTGGCAGAGCATGGCACCTTGATGGTACCTTTTAATTCATAAACACTCCTCCCTAAGAGGGACGAATTTGTGTGTTAGCTTGCAGAGAACCGTCTTCCCTGCTGATGGACAATCCTACAACTCCACTGCAGTCTGAGCTGTACTAGTAAATACCAGCAGGGAGTCTGTCCTGAAATCTCTGGGTGTGAACCAGGGCACACTTAAAAAAGCATTTTCTCACTCTGTCACTCCCACCCCCAACCACCCATCATCTCCTGGACTAAATTACAAGAAAACCGACTCTTCTCCATCATTCCCATTACTTTAGTGATCTTAACTTGTTCAAAGGACTGGTTAAACTCCAGCCCTATTAATTCAAGCAGAAAGTGTGGAAGAGGGAAGACTGACAACAGACACAGCAATTCGCTTCCTACATCCTAGCAAATATATACAAGTACAAGGAGTCCATTTTCCAGAAGTTCAACAGGTACGTACTGTAAGTGAGCAGAGTGCCCGCCTTTGCAGATGGTATCACACAAAGAAGATGTCAATTAAGAAACAGTTGTGTGAAAGACTTAAATGCGACCACGTGGATAAGTTATAAAGGGCTTCTCCTTCACTTCAGAGCATCTATCTTCCTCTCCATATATATACACACATATGTACACATACATACACGCACACACAGATAGATGGATAGATATAAATACATGTGTGCACACACGCAAACAGGCATACATATATATATTTATATTTATATATATTCTTTTCCAGTTCTTGGAGTGGTTACAACTACTTTAGTCTACAAGGCATCCTAAGGGCACTTCCTGGCTCTAGCAATAAAGTCCATCGTATTGTGGAGAAAAGTAAAGGGAATATCATTGAGGGAGAAGAACAAAACAGTTTCCTATCTTGGATAATACCATGTAATAGGTCAACACCTCAGACTATCATTGTTGTTTCTGAGCCCTGAGTTCCAGAAGGGCAAAGGTTCATCTTGTTCAATTGCTGTGTACAGAGGTGCTGCTATGTGATTTTCCCTTTTTGGTGGAAAAGTAGTTGCTTCCAAATAGTTTGGACTGCATGATACAATATCCTTTGCATCATTGTTTTGTTGGTTTGTTTAAGGGGAGATTAAAAGAGTTTTGCTTTTTTCTTCATGTCGTTGCGTCTCCAGAGAGGTAACTTGTCAAACTCCTGTATCGTCATGCCAAATATTTCTTGGAAAACTTCAGGAGCTAAGTGACGCTTTAAAACAGAAAACAAAAAGAGACAAATAAAAAAGAGGAGAAAAGGCAATGGTCAGTCAAAGCCAAGGAGACACAAGAGGAGATAGGGATGCCTCAGGGATTTCGTGTCACTGAATAAGAGCCATTGCAGGAAATAATAATGCTTTGGCTTTCAAGTCCTCAAGAACTCAAGTGCTCAATCAATCAATGTAATTTTGCAATTGGTTAAGTCTCTTAATTAGAGAAGTTTACAAAGGAAATCAAAAGAACTATTTCAGCTGCTGAATAAGCAAGAGACAAAAAATTGTCTGAAGCCACCCAACCAGCAGTGATAAACCAGAGAACAAAACCAGCTCCTGCACACCCCTGTGCCAGG
Organism: Psittacus erithacus; assembly: GCA_009867235.2. Taxonomy (NCBI): domain Eukaryota; kingdom Metazoa; phylum Chordata; class Aves; order Psittaciformes; family Psittacidae; genus Psittacus; species Psittacus erithacus. The sequence continues at coordinate 33,889 of WYDI02041914.1, forward strand.
CTTCAGCTGTCACCTCTGCTTACATGTGGAGGTTCAAACAGACACTGGGTTTAAGGAGAGCTTTGCAGAAGGGCTGCAGGTTGACATGCTACATTCAAAGTTATAAGAAGGAAGATGTCAGGCCAGGCTAACTGTCCAGCACAATTCTCTACAGAAAACGAAACATTTCTTGGTGCTGTCATGTGCACAAGTTACTTCTTGTTCAGCCACTATAGAGTGCACTGGAAGGAGGAAGTGTTTCCATCTGGCAGTAATGTATTACAGCATGGAAATCTGATTAGCGATCACGTATCTACTAGTCTAAACGTGCATAAATGGTTACTTACCCAAATTTTTTGTGGCCCCTTCCATTCATCTTCACAGAAGGTTAGCTAACTACAAATGACTAACATCCTCAGCCTTACACTGGGCTGCTTAAACCTTTCTAATCCACAGAGGTGTAAACAGTTTTTATTTGTTGGCAGAGACTGAAATCCTCATTTTTTGGATATCAGCCAGCCTAAGGACTCATGGGTGAGTTAAAGAAAGTTAGACTTTTGATCCTCAAGGATAGCTGGGGCTGACTCTTAGCTGAGAGATGATCCAAGATCAAACAAGGTATTGCTCCACTCCAGTACGGATCTGATGACTACAAAACATCAAATTTGGGGGTTTTACCAATTCACAAGTATTTAATTAACTTCCTGAAAACACAGCGGGGTTGTGAGCAGCTCAGTCCATGAGCAGGGAGACAAAGATGTGGGACTCCTGGCCCAGCACTGCTCATGGAGATGCAGCTGCTTCCTCCCTCTGTCTCCTCTTTCCCTGCTTAGCGTTGAGAAATCTTCCCAGTCTACCAAGGACCCACTCTTCAGTGTTTGAGCTTTCAAGTGTGCAACAACAGACAACTTCAGCAGGAAAGAGCATTTAGGAACTTGCTTCTCTTACCTCGAGCCTGGTTCTGTCTACATCTTTTAGTATTTTATTTCGCCCTCTGTTGGTCACCATGAGTATTTCATATGGAAAAATCTGTTAACAATGTATAAAAGGGGGAAAAAGAGATGTATTTATATTCTAAAGCAGAAAGAACAAAATGTGACATAGCAAGAACTTGTTTAGTACCAAACGGCCTCATATTGTACTAGGTACTTCCCCACCCCACCGATTCTTATGGTGCATCTAATACATTGGCTGGCTTTGGTCAGAGTCCTCTCTAATCAATATACTTTCTCATCCATCAATGTATAAGTTTATTAAGGCAAATGTATTTGTCACTCATTGGTCTAACGGGCTGCCAAAGTGTGGACAGCTCTAAGGAAACAGACACTTAGTGGACTTTTAAAAGATGAAAGAGATGAAAGTACATAAAAAAGGCAGCAACTCGGAATAAGCAAGATGTTAATTCATGGGGGCCACTGCATTCAATCAAATTCATCACATGACATTCTTTGCCTTTTTGGGTAGTTAAAGAATTCAAACTGCTTGCTGTGGTTGCTGGCTGTGCATACTTACATGGATTAAAGGAGATACTTTTGTAGATATATTTGTCTTATGCACTTTCATCTGCTTTAGAAGAGTAAGTGTCCAGCATATCACCCATTAACATTTCCCTTGATTTCCCTTTACATTGCAAAGAATGTCCAGAACTTACACATATCAGTTACTGGCCAATAATGAATTCCTGAATGCGTAAATGATTTTACTTTTGTTTTATGTGTACAGGTTCTTTGTTTGAAGTGTTTACTGTCAGTGGGTCTAATCCAATAGAAGCAATGCTGCTTAGAAAGGCTTTCTGAAAACCATGTGCCTTAGAATCAGTTTCTGGAATCATCCCTGGCAAATAAAAGTCTGTTTTAGGATTTTTTGCCTTGGGCAGATGCTTCCATAAATGCCTGGAATGACACAGAAGAGCTCATGTTCCATTTGACAGAGCTTCTCTATAGCCCTTCTCATTGCATGCCTCTGCGAGTAGAAAAACAGCATTCCCAGACTCCTCGTCCAACCCCTACTGAAGTTCTTCTGCAGATTTCAGTGGTGACCGGCTCAGCCTTCACTGTTATTGATGGGCCTTGCTTTACTTGCCCACTGGGAACACGAACGAAACCACCAAAACCCTCCTGGAGTGATAACTCTATATAATAACCAAATGCTCTTAATGACATTATTTTAACATCAGAAGAAATTCCACCTAACCAATGTTGGTGCAGCACTAGGCCATTAAGTTCATTTTATTGTCAACAATTATCCCAATGAACTTCTCAGAAATATAATAAATAAGATTCAGGCATCAGTGAACACACCACTGAGTTTATTGTAAGTAGTAATAATTTAAATGACGTGTGCTTACATACCAATTGTAAGATATGGTTCTTAGGAGATTCTGACATCATCACAATTGTACAGTTAAGTCTATTACTTGGAATTACATTGTGTGTGTTTGATACTGAAAACGGCTACTGTTACCATATACAGCATTATAGGAAACTAAAATGTAACTTTTCATATTAAAACAGGCAGAGTTTAAGTCAAGATCTATGGTCATAGGTACATTTTATATTCAGATATTCACAAAAAGGCATCTCTCAACCTGGGGTGGCAGGGTGCACAAATTCTGTCCTTTCTGGAGACCACTTGGAAAGACTTGGTCATTCTTAAGTTTACTTTTCACTTTTCACATGTTTCATGCTGACTTTTTACTTTATCAGGTTAAAATTAGTGTTGGACCATCGACACGAATAAACATACTGCCAAATTCACACATGCTGAGGGTCTGGCATCACCTTTATAACCATCAACAGAGACTGACCTATTATCTCATGAACATTCCCATCAATTTTATCACTAATAATACTGACAGAATTTGTCACCCAAAATACCATTCCAAATCACTGGGTGCATCAATAGCAGTGGTGGCTGTAAGAATTTCTATTGCACTGAAAGAAAAATTAGTTGGAGTAAAATGCAGTAACTCAGGAGTTGAGGGTGTCCCCAAGGTCTTATGTATATAATATAGAAAAACATTTGTAAATATACATCACGCTAGGGTCTCAGCTTATAAAGCTGGGGTTATTGCCTTGTACAGTTTGTCTGGAGGTGATTTGGAAGCACAAATAGTCATTTGGTTTGCAAAAGAGCTCCTCAACTGCAGAAATGCTGATCTTTGTAACTGGCAAAATCATGATTTCTTGGAAGGCTCACCAGCAATAAAGTTGTAAGATTTGAAACACAGCCCTGGTTGAATCCCCTCTGTATATTATGTTAATTTTTGACTCAGATATCTCTAGACATAGCTGCAAAAGCATCTGCATTAATAACTTAAATTGTAGATAGCTGACATTGCCTCTTTTCCAATAAATCTCCTGAAGAATTTCTTCTCTAGGGAAGTCAACATTATTGAAAGGTGTCAGGCTAGCACTTCTGAGAGCTAAACAACAGATCCAGAAAGACATGTATCTTTATATATATGTCTATATATAGATCCATATATATATATTCCAGTACTTAAAGGGGCTGGCAACAAATCTGGAGAGCGACTTCTCACAGGACACATAGAGATAAGAGAAGGGGGGAAACGGCTTTAAACTGAAAGAGGGGAGATTTAGATTAGACATTAGGCAGAAGCTCTTTCCTGTGAGGATGCTGAGGCGCTGGCACAGGATGCCCAGAGAAGCTGTGGCTGCCCCATCCCTGGCAGTGTTCAAGGCCAGGCTTGGATGGGGCTTGGAGCAAGCTGCTCTAGTGGAAAGTGTCCCTGCCCGTGGCAGGGGGATGGAACTGGATAAGCTTTAAGGCCCCTTCCAACCCAAACCATTCTAGGATTCTATCTAACTTCCAATTTGAAACAAAGATCTGAGTATTGCATTAATTTTGAAATTAAGCCAGCCTCAACAGTGTGTTGTGATCCACAATATTCTGCATTACTTTTCCAGCCTGAAAGACCTGAGATTTTCCCATTGATTTTGGCCTGCTGTTTTGGCTAGTGGAAGCTTGACAGAGAACTAGCTACTGGACATCTTCATTTAGTCTCTGGAAAAGCTTCCTTAACCCCAGAAGCACACTTCGGGGTTGCCCTCAGCCTGCCTGAGTACTAACACCTGTAACAGGCAAAGTCCAGAACAAAGGGAGAGGTCTGGCACATAAGGGGAGCAGGGACTGGGGTAAGGTAAAGAAAAACAAGGGAACTAATACCATTTCCCGTATTTTATCTGCATTTCACAGTCAAACCTTCACTATGTTGAAGGAAAGTGAATAACATCTGCACTTGCCTTTGGCTCCAACATGTTAGGCATAGATACTCCTCTGTCCATTCTCATTCCAGGGACATGACCATCCGGAAGGGACTGCATCAGATACAGGTATACATCAGACACATAGGTTACACACACAGAGGGTAAAGGCACTCAAGTAGTGGTGAAAACAAAGGTGAATTTGCCCTGAGACTTCCTTCAAGTCTTAATATTTAGTCTTATCATATAGGTCATTGCCACAGCTACTGTTTATTACTTCCCTGAGGCATGCAGAGGGATACTTCGATCCTCTCTGCCACCAGAGCCTTCTGTCATTGCTAAGGCTGGTAACAGATCCCCACTGAGTCTACCAGCATTGTCTCTGCAATGGGAAAGCTTACTATGAACACGAACAGGGATAGGGTAAGAAGATGCTTTTCTGACACAGGTACTGTCCCTAACGAAATAACATTTGGAGTACAATACATGGACAACTCCTCTCTCCTCCTATAATCTAATTCTCTTTCCAATCATCATGATTTTGATACATAAAAACTAATTAAACCCTTTCTGAAATTGCCATTTCATATGGTGATTGTGCTGAGGAGCCAGCCAGACTCAAACAGTTCTGGAAAAAAAACAACCCTTTCAGACAGTATTTGGAGTAAAAGAGTTTGTATCTGCAAGCACATCTCTTACTGGCTCAACTGTGATGGCAGCACTGTAGAAAATGACTGATCAGCAATCTTGTCTGGAGAGCAAATTCCAGGGTAAAAAGGGGTTCAAGACTCCTGGTATGGGAAAAAACTGCCTCCAGAAGAGACTTTCTGTATATCTCTGGGTAGGTACTAGAGAGGCTTGAAATAAACCCACCCTCAGCTGTCCAGAGAGGACTGTTACAGATAACTCATAGGTCAACAGACAGTGGATTTCACAGAGCAAGTCACAGAACTGGCGGGAGCCGTCTCAACCCAGCTCTGGGGAGGTAACAAGGAGGAATCTGAGGCTGTGTCTGGTTTTTGTTGGTAAGAATCTACATTGGTGATTATGCTTAAACATGCAGGAAAATCAAAGCTATTGTCTTAAGAAACCCTTCCCTGTAGCAGAAATTCAGACTTCAACAGGTAGATGCTTTTAGTTCTGGTGTCAGTTGATTGATGAAAACCCGTACTGTACCTGGAAATCTGAAAAGCAAAAGAGAAATCAGCTTTACAGTGTGGAAGAACAGGAATCAGTCACAATCTACCAGATAATCCTTATGTCTTCTGGTCTACCTGATCTGCCCAAAATCCCACCGGATGCTCTGAGGCCAGCAACCTTCCTGCTTTTGGGCTTAGTTCATAAAGAGTCAAACGTTTCAAATACTGCAGCCCTTTTCATTTGAGCAGGCTTTTCATTTGGGAAAATCAAGTCACTTTGGAAACATTAAGAGACACAAAACCACAATCAAGTAAATAAAAAGCCAACTAAAATTCAAATGTGTAGAGCAATGTTCACCTTGCCTAACCTCTGCCATCAGGTAGCTGTCTCGATTCCTCTACAAAGAAACATGACCACCAACAGAAGACACCTGATTGTAAGGTATCTGAGATAGTTGGAAGCAATATTCCTTTGGCAATAACCAGCCTCTCCCACTCTCTCAGCTCAACCCATTTAAAAACATTAAGTCACAAAATTTCATCACTTTTATAAATATTGTTCATTTTTATTAGGTAAAGACTGATACCACATCTAGCTCAAAGCCATAATAAAAACCATTTTCGGCAACAAGGATTAGAAGGCATTATCCTTTCTTCACTCTGGCTCATTCCTTCAGACTGTGCAATGGATGGTAATTTTCAGAGAAAGAAAATAGAACCCAGTACATATTCCTGATAATTGACACATTACCTGCTTCCCATTTGCACCAATGCTAAAGTAGTCCTTTGGCATATATAAGGATCAGCTTCACACTGCAGATTTAGCAACATAAACCCTATTTTGGATAGCTATTTGCAGAGTTTGAGTCAATTGTTGAGTTTACCAGAGGAAGTGCAAATGTACTGGGCAAATACAAAGCAACCACATCCACTTAAAACAAAACAGCAGAAATGATCAAACATCATCACATGTTCAGTAACAAAGCAGCATGTAAAGGCTCCTCTGCCTTACCTCTAACACCACCACTCACATCTCCATAACTGTTGTACTGACCAAAATCTGTAGACACCGGCTGCAACAGGAAAACAGGGACACGAACATAAATTCACAGTTCATGACTTCACAAGCAGTCTGGTTTATGGGGAGAAATAAATTGCTTTAAGCCTTTTATTTCCCCCTCAACTTTCACAACGTTTCTTGCATTGTCTTCTTGCCTTCTTAACAATGTAGTTTGTGGTAAGGGAAATGAGGTTTTGTCTGACTTTGGATGGTCTTATGAGAAACTTGATCAAATTGAAAATCCAATACAGTTAATACGGAAATAAATACCATGGATAATTAAAGCCACCTTTTGCTTCTCAAAGTCACCATCTCCTTACCCTGTGAAGTCCATTTTTTCCATAGCCAGGGAGGGAAGAGGTTTTGGAGGCTGAAGCATGTGCTGTTAAATAAGAAAGGGAAAAATCTTTCACTGGAAAAATCCCATGGAAACTCACAAACAAGAGCATTTAAGGAATCAGCTAGTATAAAAAACCACAGCTAAAAGCACTAAGTATACACATAACCAATGAAGACACAATGACTTTAAGAAACTCCATCTCAGCCTCAAACTCATGACAACCTTCCATACATTCTCTAAGTTACACACAGTTTTATCATGCCATTGCACATGACCTGCCACATGGTTTATATATCATTATACCCACTGAACCTTTCATGAATTTCCTTTCTATCCTTCCTACTGCAACTGTTATTGCACTTTTGATCCCAGCTGCTGCAGAAGGCTACAAGATACAGATGACTAGCGCACTCCCTTCTCTTTGTGTTCACATTAGTTTGCCATTCTTTTGCTACAAAGGAGAAAAGGCTATTAGTTTTAATCCTGAAACACTGTAATTGACAGATGTTTTGGTACTGAATTAACAAGAGAATGATCAGAATGGGCAGTGCTGAGTGAATTCAAACCAGTTTGAGAATCTGGCATTCTGATCTGAAACTGTAGTTATCCTGTACACAATAGGACACTTCTGGGAACAAGACATGATTCAACAGAGATCTGTGCCTCCTTCTTTCATCTGAAATGAAAGTGCAATGAGGTATTTGGGGGCATTCAGAATTTGCACTGAACTAAAAAATTGCACGAGCAAGGTAACGACAATGCGGAAATGTCAAGGGTGTGTTTTCAAATACAGAGAAGAAGATGGATGAAATAGGTCATCAGCATATTCATTAACAGCACCTCTACAGTTAATACAGCTTCTTCAGATGAGATCCTCCGTATAAAAACTCTATGTTTTGGTTTTTAAATGTTACTTCTACCACAGAAGGGCAGGCAATGTACAGCTTGAGGAACTATTGTTGCCAGCAATAAGCACCCTTGGGAAAGGCACCATAGATTCCACCAAAGGCAACTGATGACAGCACTGATCATTGCAGCAAAGAGGGATGGACTCCTCTCCAATAAAGGAGTCCTCCAATCTCTGCAAAAGTTAGTAAAAAGCATACGCTCTGAGTTGAGCAGGTAGACTCAACAGATACGCTATTATAGATACTGAGGGAGAGCCACAGGCATTCTCTTCAAGACCGTAAATAGAGCCAACACACTTATACAATAGGGAACACTAGGAATCTTGCTTTGCTTGGTAGCTACTCCAGTGAATGACTCCAAAGAGACTAATCTTCTCCCTTCTTGGCTCAAAGCACAGCTGCTGTGCTACAATGACCAGTGCATGAAGAGAGTGAAATAAAACCCCCAAACCCTTTTCTGGAGATCTGAGAAGGCCACAGATGTATATCAAAATGTGCAATGAGGCCAAGAATCTAAGCCACCAATTAATCAAAGTTGCCTTTTGTGCTTTTGCTGTATTCTTTTGGAACGCAATCAAAATGTCAGCCAAGGCCAAAACACTGGTTGTGTTTGGAATATGCAGCTCCACTGGTAAATGTTACTGATCTTAGCAAAATATGTTACTGCAATTTAATAACCCAGCCTATTGGCATGTGTGTGATGTGACAGTTACCAAATATTTTACCTCATTCCGTATCTAGATTAGAAAACCTCTCTCCTCAAAATTACCTGAAAATCCTCAACCTCATATTTCTTCCAAGAAAGAAACAGCCATGAGACTCCTTCCTCCACCAAAACCAGCTAATGAATTAGGCCACTCTTTCAGGGGAGAATACAGCATATACACGTTTCAAGCAGTCTTCCCAGTGGTCTCTATTCTGGGAGGCTGCTTGATGTATGTATATGTGGTGCTCACTATTCACTGCTCATTACCAGCTGTATCGCCTACATGAATTACCTGGAGAATCGTAACGACTGGCAGAAAGGGCTGACCTATCGCGACTCTCCTTTTCCATCTCTTCTTTCAGTATCAGTTGTCCCAGACCAGAGTTGAGCTACAAATAGCAATCAAAAAACCCAGTAAAATTGATAAAATAAAGCTGATCAAGCATTAGCAGAAACTGCTTACAGAAACAAAGGGGCACTTTAGCGAGGGTGTTCAGAAACAGCATGAAGACAAGCTAATAACCACCTTCATGAGCTGCTCCTCCTGCAGCTGCCGGCGTCTCTGTAGTTCCTCATCATCTTCCTCTCTTCCACTTGATCTGCGTCTCATGTCAGCTCCTGCTTCCATAAAACCACAGTACAGAGAAAGCTTTGTGTCTCAGCTCAACCGTAGCTTGGAGATTTCAATGCTAGTTTATAACTGAATAAACAAAGTAGTATTTTCTTGCAGCCTCAAAAGACTTCTTGAACACTCACTTTCAATAAAACTCGGACAGCCTGCCCTATGGCTATCAGGCTTCTTGTAAAATTAACAAGTACTTAAACTGCATGTGAGCTCCAAACCAAGCTACAGTCCTGGATACAAAACCCGTGGATCAATAAACTGATAAAAGGAGCTCAGACTGCTAGTTCTGGAAACATGGGGTTTAATGGCACCAGTAACTGCATCAGTGGCTGAAAACACTAAATCTGATTGACATTTAGACTTTTACCTAGACTCAGAAAAGCAAATCTGAATTAATATTTCAAATGGAAAATTAAACTACATTAATATTCTAAATGGTCACTCACATTTAGAAAAAACAAGGTTTTAGCCTAAAATGAAGCAAACCAATTTGATCCATTGAATAAAGCTAAACTGGATTAAGACACAGGTACTCTACACTTTAATTCCTTACTTTGTATTGAATAACCTTTATTCTCATGGATATTCTTGAGAAATAGTCCTATTTGGACACCAAGATACTTCCATGAATACACAGAATATGATATTACTGCAAGAATTTGGACAGCAGTTCTACCTTTTTCTGCACAGGCTATAGCCTGATATAGTTATTCACCAACTCCATGCTAGACAAACCCAGTGTTTATTTGAATGAAAACTAAATTCTGTAACTATAGTATCAGAAGGCTTCTATCAATTAAATGTTTTGTACAGCAGTGTTAAAGTGATGCTGATATGGAGAAAAAGAAAGCTATAGAGAAACTGCTTGTATTGAAGTTATTATTTTGTTCGGTATCTCAGGCTTTTGCAAGACTTTTCAGTACAACAGCAATAAAACTCCTTTTTGGCAGCTAAGCTCACTGTAGCTCTGTAAGAAAATACTCAGACAAGCTGAAAAACCTGGGGCTTGTGGGTTTGGTTTTTAATCCTGTATGATGCCCTCTTATCTATGAATATGTCCATGAGCACATTTTTATCTTTACAGTATCCAAACCATCCTTTTTAGTCTCTCAGGTGTAATAATATCACCTGATGGATAATATAGAAAGCAGTTTTACTGGAAACCATTAAGAGTTGTCATCCACTGCCTAGAGACTGAGCTGAGAGCCAAAATTTCCAACAAAGGCTCCACCTTAGACACACATCATAATAATGCTGTAGTTACCACAAGCACTGTCAGGGGAGTTTCAAGTATGTAGATGGATTCACTGTGACTGTAATGTCTGTAAGGTTGCAACCCTATATAAAGGAGATTTTCAAAGCATTGCCACTGCAGACGCAGCCCCTTCAAATGGTCATTGAGCTCTCCTACCCTTCTATGAAAATCCCATTGTGAGGAAAACCATACACTCCCTCACAGAAACCTGAAACAGGCAACACCTTCAGTGTTTCAGGCATGACTTCATAAATGAATCAGGCTAGATAGGGGATTTCATGTTATAGGGGTCAATAAAAATCAACAGAGGAAAAAAATTCAAAACAAAAAAAGCCCAGAAACTATGATGCACATGATTAAAGTAAAAGAAAATAAGACACCTCAAGCGCTACAACACAGAACAGAAATGAAAAGTCTGGAGAAACAGTAACTGAAAATATGGACTCTCTTAGTCCATTAATTTTTGACTTCAGTTATTGTTTTTTGTCATGAAATTAATTATGTGGTTGGAAGGTGGAAGGAACCATATTTCCTGCGAAATATTTGCTATTAGCTTAGGACTAAAAGATTAAATAGACATTAACTGAAAGAAGTCAGGCTTGTGTGACACACTACATTTTTAATCTCCTGCACAGGAGCTCACATAATTTACCTATGGATTAATATCTGTGTGATCAACCCCAAAGTCCTTTAGCAAAACCTCCTCAACTTAATGCTATCCAATAGTTCTAATTCACAGGCACTCGGAGGTCTCAACAGAAGAACTTCACTTCATGGTCAACACCTGGAGTGGTCACAAGCTTCACCCTCTATTTTCACAGCTCCGGTATTAATCTGCTTTGGTTACCAGTACCTTGTAAGCCGCATCGCTTGTACCATTTGGTTTTGCATACCTATGGCTGCAAGGGAGGGAGGACCTGGCCAGTGGTCAGTCTCAATCTTTGGTATCTCGTTGGGTGCTGGTGCATGAGCTGCTGGGAACTTGGAGGACTTGATGATATCCTCGGAGGACTTGCTCTGTGCTGCCAAAGCAGCTGCATCTAGATGGCAATCAGGGAACTTAGCTACGTAATAATATATCAATATAAAGCTCTTCCTTATTTTGTCTAAATTTTATGCTTTCCAAGAGGTTAATTTTCAAAAGCATAACCATTGTCATGGTTTGCTTTACTAATTGCAATTTGAAGCAAAGTAATGTCTTTCTCTTGCCAAAAGATGAGAATCAAACTTTCCTCTCCTCCCTTATTCTCACCCCCAAAATAACCCCAAATCAGCACTGGATTTTACTAGAGTTAGAATGATTAGGCAAGAGTGAGAAAACTCAATCTAACAGTATTTGTCAATAACTCCTAAGGACAGCTGATTATTAATGAAGATGAAACCAGATTCATGTACTGATCTGTCTTCTCTCCAGGGCAAGGAAACAAATAGTTCAGAGAAGCAGCATTAATTTTAACTCTACTGATGCTGATTATTTCCTATGCTTCTGGGTAAAAGCTGCAAAATAAACAAAGAAATTTGAAACAAATATGTCTATTTAACCAGTGGCTATTTTCAGCTGCATGCCCTTGCTTAGTAGCATGCAGTAGTAGTAAAAGCAGATGTGAATTTATTCTGTTCTGGAGAACAGAAGGCTCCAGGGAGACCTTATAGCAACTTCCACTGCCTAAAGGGGCCAACAGCAAATCTGGAGAGGGGCTTTTGACAAGGCTCCTTATGCAAAGGAGTAGGGGAAATGGCTTTAAACTGAATGAGAGGAGATTTACATCAGATATTAGGAACAAGTTCTTTCCTTTGAAGGTGCTGAGGCACTGGCACAGGTTGTCCAGAGAAGTGCGGCTCCCTCATCCCTGGCCAGGTTGGACAGGGCTTGGAGCAACCTGCTCTAATGGAAGGTGTCCCTGCCCCATGGCAGGGCGTTGGAACTGGATGAACTTTAAGGTCCCTTCCAACACAAACCATTATATGATTCTATGATTAATGGGGCAGGGAAAGGCACTTGCAATGAAATGAACCTCACCAATAAAATACCTCAGCAGTTGGGCATCCTACACAGGATTCCAGCCTAAGTCAAAGCCTCTTAAAAGCACATGAGGATGTGCATTATGGCTTTCACTTCTTGACATTAAAAAAATAAATCCAATAGAATTGAGTTTACATCAAAAAGAGACTTAATTACCTCTTATCTGAAAACTGTTGGCTCAAATCACCTTCTCCTATATGAAGCTACTGTATAGAAGCAAAGATTCTTCACTTTTTATTTTCTGGGTTTTTTTAAGGAGAAATACATCTGTTACTGAAGTGAGCCACTGCATGGCTCATCCAGCACTTTCAGGGTAGTTTAGGAACATCCGTATTAGGCTTAATTGGGAATTCTGAGCAGTTTATGATTGGGAAACTCTAAGCACAACTGCAGGTATTGAAGAAGCTGATCAGAGTTTACAAAAGCATGACTTCAAACAGTACTTACGTATTAGAATTGGTGATGTCAGTGGTTAAACATTCACATGTTAATGGGAGGTGAGAAGATATATAAAAACCATAAAAATAAACAGAAATAATATTAAGACTTTTCCAAAATGAGCATATGGTTTGAAAATTAAAACACAAAGAGGAAAAACCCCACATGTAATACCATAGCAGTGTTATTTGCAACCCTTACTCCTAACTAGAGAATGGACTTTCTGAGCTTTCCTAATCGTCTCAGCTCAATGGCCCTCAGCTAACTGTTCATCTAAACCCTGTAGAACTGCCAATTTGCCACTTAACCCTAAATGTATTTCATTGGATAAAGGGTTTGAAAAGGGCTGCAAACTGAAAGTCCTTAAAAAATAGTCACCCATTTGTCACCACATTACATAAAAACATCCATTCGAAGCTTCGTGTTGACAGCAGAAGGGCAGAGTGAACACACTCCATTAACACCAGGACCTTGCTGTGCAGTACTGAAGATGGGCAAGGCAGTGGGCTTCTGCCATCATTGTTACTTCAGGCTTGCTCTAACAATGTTTACGCTGAAAACCTTAACGCACAAACACTGCTGTCCAACTTGGAACCCAAACAGCTGGGAAAACAAGTACAGCATCTACCTGAGCTGTATCACAGGGCTTGAGAATCCAATTAGACCTGTCAGTGACAAGTCAACATATCATCCTCAATAATTAATATTATCATATTTTATTTAAAGCCAGAGATATATTTGGAATTCCAGACTGCTAATGGCATCTCCATCTTTGCTGTTCAATTATGGTTCTTTGTCAGTTTAAAATAAGGAAATTCCATGCAGTCCCTGTCAGTGAACAGTCTGTTGTTAATCCATTTAACACGATCAGTACCTGTATTCTGAAAATACAAACTTAAAGAAGTGAAATACAGGAAGGCATCATAACACTAAACAGAGAGCAAAATCCCAGTTAATGGCAATTCTGCCATTAGTATCAACGTGGCCAAAATTTAAACCATATGGTCTAAATGAAACAACATGCTTTAAGACAATCACTCAGCAGGACATGCAGTAACAGCTGTTTCAAGCTTGGGCTACTGATTTTTTGTGCTTACAAAGGAACAACTGAATGCTTTTTGCTAGTCTGCACACCTTTTAATTCAAGTTTGGAAATAAAAAGGGAAAGATCATTTACCATGCTGTTTGTAGATGGGTGGTTTTCTGTAGATGTTGACACCTTGATCTGTGAAATCAAGACAGAAAAATGGGAATATGAAAACCACTTCAGTTGTAGCTACAGGTAACTCCTACACTAAAACAACAGACAGACTGAACCAAGAATGTAGCAGAAGAAAAATGCAGAAAGCTATTTCTAAAATACAAAATCAGAAAAAAAGAAAACATAAGAACTAGTGAAAGTCAAAGACATGTGGTATGAAGTCCTTTGGAGCTGATTCTGCCACATGTAGATGCTTCCAAGTCATGACCCATTAATTTTAAGCATTGAGAAGATTACCAGCGGGATAAAAGTCAGAAGAGATACAAACAAGCAAGACATTTCAATGGTGAAGATAGATGCCATTTGGGGAAAACCACCCCAAATAGCGTGTGGAAAATTGTGCTTCAGTAACAACAGCTCAATTTTCTTTCCCACTGGCTGGCTGGCTCCAGCAGAGGAGAATGCCGTGAGCTTACAATTCACTTCAAAATCCAGAGAACAAAATAGCTGTCTGATACACTGTTTTGAACAGGCAACCACAGCTACACTTCAGTGAGTCAAAGGGATGCTTTATGCAGCGCTGATATAACACTAATTCTCAAACCACAAGGATAGATTTTATTTCTTTTCCATATTTCTTTAATGTAGGACCCACCGTATTGCACATTATCAATGGAAATCAGAACCAAAACACTTCCCAGAACTCTAATGCAGTCATCTAGAGCATGTCTAAAAGATACCATATTTTGCAAATAATAATCTAAGACAGGAATCAGTTCATTCCAAGCCAACACTTCATGTAATCAGCACAACTCATACACAAACGTTAAGCCAGATCAGTGCTACAGTGCGAAAATCTGACAAAATTCTTATTAGAAGACCAAAATGAGCTTCTGGGAACAAGAAAATTAATGTCAGAAACCCATTTTGCTACTTCATACTGCCTGAAAAGAGTTTTCAGTGACATTAGAATGGAATATGGGAAAGCATTTTAGAATCACAGATCCAATTGCTACAGGAGACAACTGAGCCTTTGGCATTAAGGAAAGCTAACCCTAAAAATCTATTGTAACAGAGGCAAATCTTACCCTTTAGAACTCTATACCCTTGACTAAACAAGCAAATTCATTGCATACAAAGACACCGAGGCATTTCCTTGTTGTTAGTGATCTGTTACGGGTACTTGACCAGTGAATAGGTACAAACATCACAAGGGCAGTCATGCCGAACTTTTGCGCACATCTATAGCTGGAAGCTGTAAGGGGATAGGAACACAGCTCCTTCTGTGGCTGCACTGCTCCAGCTGGAGGACACTCTCCCACCATGCTAGAGGTGTTACCCAAAGCTCTTCATGCAAGTGCATTTTAGCTTATGCAAGTCCAAGTGAGCCAGGTTAGCTTAAGCAGTTAAACCAGCCTACCTTAGCCAAGCCAGGTCACACTGACTGAAAAGGAAGTTCCCATAGTTTATCTGCCAGGTCTGAGGAAAGGAGGAAGAGCAGTAACCTCTGGCAGTGTAAAGGGACACTAGACTGAAGGGGACCTGAAGAGTCAGCTAGCAACTGATGCAATTGAAAGATGCGTGTCCACAACCCTCAGGTCATACATTCTTATCCTATCAAAATCCAAGACAGATGATCTTCTCAGAGGCTGGAAGAGCTGCGCTGCTCACTTCAAAACAGAGACTGCCCTTTACAGAGAGGACATCCTAAGGCATACATATCCTTGTGTATTTGCAGTTTTCTAAGGACACCAAAATAAGCACAAAATAAGAAACATCCTCATCTGCTTTAAAAAAGGGAACACTAAATTAGAACTGTTGGGTTCAAGACTGAATCAAGTCACAACAATCTGAAAGAACAACATATGTAATGTCTCACTGGTCAACTCTTTTCTACATGTGAATCAAAACCAACTCCTCCAAAGTTACCAAAGTTATGCCTGTGCTCAACTGATGCAACTGAGAGAAAAATCAAGCCTTACATAGCTCATTTCTAGCTCACAAGCCATCAACACACCCTGAGAACCAAGGCACTCTAACAATGAAACACTGACCAACAGAACAGGTAAAAATCACAGTGAGCCCCCCCCCATTTTTTAACTCACTAACTCCTTGCAGCAAGCCCAGGAGCAGTTCCAAACCCTGAGGGTGTACCCCATGGTAAACAGCGTGAAACGATGGAGACAAGACAAGAGTTACAAAGGCTACATTCTACACTGTGACAGGACACCGAGACACACACAGTGCCAGCTCCTACCTGGAACATGGAAATGTTTAGGGGCCTGAGCGTAAGTTGGAGTGAGAGGGCGGCTGTCGGGCCGATAAGGGACAGGGGAGTTCCGACCGCTGGACGGCTCATTGCCTCCAATGAAAGAATGGAGAAAACAAAATGAGAAAAGGGAGAGCGACAAAAAAGAAAAGCAAGCCCATTCAAATCAACCCCAAACAAAACTGGTGGAACCAAAACCTCCGGGGAGAAAAGAAGTTGAACCAAAAACATAAATAACAAACAATAACGAGAACTGGTAGGAGCCCTGGTGATGCTTTTCCCCCTCCCACCCCTGATATTCCTGCAGAGACAAAAGTTCATGTTGAGGCTGGAGTTGAGGCGTGAGCAGCTCAGAGTCATTCTGACCGCATGCAGGCAGGAGCTGGGTGCTCGTAGCTGGTGTTTAGATGGGCAGCGTGGAAAAGAAGAATGGCAGGTTACTTGGCAATGATTTAGTACGGAGATTGATATTTGGAGTTCAAAGGCGCAGACGCAGAGCACAGTTGTTGGATGCAAACCCAAAATGAAACCAACTTCCAAGCAGATAGAAGCAGATGCTGGCAGTTACTACAGTTCCCTAAACCAAAAGCATACAGAAGCTAGAGACAGAAAATAGCTGATAGGTCACTTGGCCCCCATCAAAAGGTATAGCTGTTCTTTACACACTCTTTCATTGGTTTAAGCTCTCTGGTAGGAAATTTCTGATATGGCAAAATAATTTGTAAAGCAATGCAGCCTATCTGGTGGGAATGGAACTACATCTTGAAGTCCTTTCCAACCCTAACTATTCTATGTTTCTATGCTGGTGCCACCCCAAGTCTCTGTCAATGACAAATTTGGCTCTGGCAACAATACTTCAGCACTGCTGAGTCATCAAATCTGAATCTAATGTCCAACAATCTCAGTTCCACTTTGCACACATGATTTGTTACACTGGTAGGGTTACTCCTACCAGGACTATTTCTTTGCCTCCTTACAATCCACCACTGCAATCCAATGGCCCTGAAAGTTCCCATGTCTGTCAGGACAAGAGGGCTGTTAAAGAACCACGCTGGTATCAACACTTAACAGCCAGCTACCCAAACCCACGACGTGCGTGTAGGATAAAAGAATGCTGCTGCCTTAATTTTGTGCCATTCTTCACACTAGGGCAAATTTGCAGAAGCAAAAACCATCCACATGGGTGCCTGTTTCACACGGGGCTGGGTGACTACAATGGTGAAAAGTAGGGAAGCATCAAACCCCTTTTGTTTTTCAGGTATGCATTAAAAAAGGTTCAAAAAACCCTAGAAAAGGTGATCAACAAAGCCAGATAAGGAAAAAAAAAAAGGAGGGGGCACAGGGATGGGGCAAGTACAGGAAGGCTATAAAACACATCAAACCAGAAACTGCAGGCCTCTTTAGCTACAGGTTTCCTATGGCCCATCAGAAATCTGTCCTGGGTTCAGCAGTAGCAGTCATTTTTTCTCCTTCTTAGTAGCTGGTGCAGTGCTGTGTTTCTAACTTTC